>JBBDGP010002681.1:0-250000 GCA_037952835.1 Lithobates septentrionalis | reverse complement strand
TAATTCCTCTGATACCAAAGATAGGACATTTGTTTAGAAACTTTTGAGACCCCTGAATAATACCATTATAATACAATTGTATAACAACACCGCTAGGATAACCTCACGTGTGCACTCTGCCAAACAATGGAAACCAGAGCTCTCAGAAGAGATCTACATAAACACAGAGAATATATACATTTACAAATACCATAATGGAGGTTCCCTTGGAGAAGATGAATCCACAACTCCAGTACTGCAAGGCTAAGGGTCTCACCACTTAGCCACCATTGTACCCTACTGAAATATATCTATGCATAAATGTTATTAAATCTCTTCTTTGAAACCAACTAGACCTTGTAATGCATGGGGCTGCCTAGTTATCGTCCAGTTGTGCAGTGGGGTTTTAGCGAATGGTTCCCTATAGTACCAGTCAGCCATCAACTGATCCTCGTAGTCTTTAGACCCTTCTCCCAGCACGTTCCAGAAACAGAGTTACGGAAGCACACCTCTCCTAGGCAGATTGCCTTACTCCCATGAATATTACTTGAAATACTTAGCCGTTGGCCAGTGGCCTGTTTTCCCCCATTCTTTTCAAATCTTTCAGCGAAATGTTTTGTGGCGGCGCGGAAAACAGATGGCGCTGTCTGAGTCCCGCTCGCCTTGTAACAAGTGCAAGAACTAATAGACCATTAATCTGTCCCGCTTCCTTTTGATGTGCAGGAAAGGTAATATTTTATCAGCCGCGGTAAAGAGGAAGATATCAAGGCAAAAGTCTCTTCGCCTTTTAAGAGCGACACTTTCCTCTCTGCCATCAGTCCACTGAAAGCGACCTCGAATTTCATCCCCCTTTGATTGTGATTTCAATAGCTTCACTAAGTGGCTGAGATAATGAGCCAGGGCCCATATTGCCCCTCCGTATAACACATGACGCATTGTTCTCGTGACTTACAAGCCCTCTTTGAAGATTCAAATCATTTGTTATTTTATGTTCTGTGACATATATATATATATATATATATATATATATATATATATATATATATATATATATATATATATATATATATATATATATATTTATACATACAGTGCACCCGAAAAGTATTCACTTTTTCCACATTTTGTTATGTCACAGTCTTAATCCAAAATGGATTAAATTCATTATTTTTCTGAAAATTGACAACGTGAAAGAAGTTTGTAAGTTTGTATTCACAGCCTTTGCCATGACACTCAGAATTGAGCTCAGGTGCCTCCTGTTTCCACTGATCATCCTTCAGTTGTTTCTACAACGTGATTGGAGTCCACCTGTGGTACATCCATTTGATTGGACATGATTTGGAAAGGCACACACCTGTCTATAGAAGGTCCCACAGGTAACAGTGCATGTCAGAGCAAAAACCAAGCCATGAAGTCCAAGAAATTGTCTGTAGACCTCTAATGCCCTGAATGAACTCTGAAGGTTTTTCCGACGGAGTTCAGACGGAATTCTGCTCTAGCTGTCTTGCATACACGCGGTCACACCAAATTCCGACCGTCCAGAACGCGGTGACGTACAACACGTACGACGGGACTAGAAAACGGAAGTTCAATAGCCAGTAGCCAATAGCTTCCCTCTCGTACTTGCTTCAGAGCATGCGTCGTTTTTGGTACATCGGAACAGCATACAGACGAGCGTTTTTCCCGATAGGAATTGGTTCCGTCGGAAAAATTTAGAACATGTTCTCTTTCTAGGTCCGTCAGAATTTTCGATGTAAAAAGTCCGATGAGGCATACACACGATCGGAATATACGATGAAAAGCTCCCGTCTGACTTTTTCTGTCGGACATTCCGCTCGTATGTACACGGCATTAGACAGGATTGTATGGAGACACAGATCTTGGGAAGGGCACAGAAACATTTCTGCAGTATTGAAGGTCCCAATGAGCACAGTGGCCTCTATCATCAGTAAATGGAAGACGTTTGGAACCACCAGGACTCTTCCTAGAGCGGGCCGCCTGGCCAAACTGAGCTAACCCTATTGAACATCTGTGGGACATCCTCAAATGGAAGGTGGAGGAGCGCAAAGTGACAACCTGTGAAGCTCTGGTGAACTCCATACCCAAGAGGGTTAAGGCAGTGCTGGAAAATAATGGTGGCCACACAAAATATTGACACTTTGGGCCCAATTTGGACATTTTCAGTTAGGGGTGTACTGACTTTTGTTGCCAGCAGTTCAATGGCTGTGTGTTGAGTTATTTTGAGGGGACAGCAAATTTACACTGTTATACAAGCTGTACACTCACTACTTTACATTGTAGCAAAGTGTCATTTCTTCAGTGTTGTCACATGAAAAGATAGAAGAAAAGATTTACAAAAATGTGAGGGGTGTACTCACTTTTGTGAGATACTGTATATATACTGTATATAGATAGATATAGATACTATATACTATATATATATATATATATATATATATATATATATATATATATATATATATATATATATATATATATATTAAGGGAGAGAGATATATAATGTGTGCTTTTTCTAATTATTGTTAATAGAAACAATGTTTCACGAAATAACACCTACCAAATCATATACTGTATTCATAGTTTGGTGGATGTTATACAGTGCCTTGAAAAAGTATAAATACCCCTTGAAATTTTTCACATTTTTGGGATTTTATGTGATAGACCAACACAAAGTGGCACATAATTGTGAAGTGGAAGGAAAATAATAAATGGTTTTCAACATTTGTTACAAATAAATATGTGAAAAGTGTGTGTGGGAGGGGGGGCATTTGTATTCAGTCCCCTTTACTCTGATACCCCTAACTAAAATCTAGTGGAACCAATTGCCTTCAGAAGTCCCCTAATTAGTAAATAGAGTCCACTTGTGTGTAATTTAATCTCAGTATAAATGCCGCTGTTCTGTGAAGACCTCAGAGGTTTGTTAGAGAACCTTAGTGAACAAACAGCATCATGAAGCCCAAGGAACACCACCAGACAGGTCAGGGATAAAGTCGTGGAGAAGTATAAAGCAGGGTTAGGTTATAAAAAAATATACCAAGCTTTGAACATCTCACGGAGCTCTGTTGATTCCATCATCCGAAAATGGAAAGATTATGACACAACTGCAAACCTACCAAGACATGGCCGTCCACCTAAACTGACCGGCCGGGCAAGGAGAGCATTCATCAGAGAAGAGCCAAGAGGTCCATGGTAACTCTGGAGGAGCTGCAGAGATCCACAGCTTAGATGGGAGGATCTGTCCACAGGACAACTATTAGTCGTGCTCTTTATGGAAGAGTGACAAGAAGAAAGCCATAAGAAGTCTGGTCTCACAAACTGAGCGCAGAGCTGAAGCGTTTGCGAAGGCAGCGGAGGGCGTGCATAACCGGAACAGCGGATTGATGGATTCGTACATTCAACTGGCTAAAGTCTGGGTGGAACACCAAGAGACCATTGTGTCAGGACCATCTTAAGAGCATTATAGGCCCCCGGGCAATACAGTGCACTGGGGCCCTGTCTACACAATCACGTACAAGAATAAAAATGCAAATGATCAAAAAGGCTATATTTATTGGTACTTCCAACAAAATCAGTGTTCAAACATTAACACAACATTTGGACAATATAACACGAGTTTGATGGGCACAGTGGCAGTGTTTGATAGGCACTGTGGCAGCATTTGGGCACAGTGGCAGCGTTTAATGGGCACAATGGCAGCTTTTGATGGGCACAGTGGCAGCTTTGATGGGCACAGTGGCTGCGTTTGATGGGCACAGTGGCAGCTTTGATGGGCACAGTGGCTGTGTTTGATGGGCACAGTGGCAGCTTTTGAGGGGCACAAACATTGGCTGTGTGTGATGCACAACTTGAACGTACTTAAGTAGACAGTGTTAGACTTACTTGAGGCCGTCGGCCTGGTGCAGTACAGTGTGCCACTCACAGCAGCAAGGCAGCGCCAGCTATCAAGGGCCATCTTTCCTGCTCCACTCCCTCTCCACGCTGTCTGAAGAACATGGCAGAGGTGGGCGGAGCTTGTTCACTAGCAGCTGGGGCAGCTGCGGCGCGCTATGAATGCTGGGGCAGCCGCGGCCCCTGACTGACGTCACTGGGCGGCCTGCGATTCTAGCAAGTGAGCAACCAGTGCAGTCAGTCAACTTAAGCAGCAGATTGCAGCACTGAGGATCGCCCTGGATGGGGCCCTCCAGACAAGTGGGGCCCCCGGGCAACTGCCCAGTGTGCCCAGTGGAAAAAACTGCCCTGCATTGTGTCCATTATGGAAGGAAGAGATGGGCCTTTCAAGAAGAAGTTTGGTAATGATCAAAGGTTTGCAGTGATGGCAAAGGTTAATGTGGAAATGGAGACCCCCTGTTCTAACCCCCTGCCCCCTCAGGGACAGGTAAGCAGCCCCATGCCTTCCCAGGACTCAGGAGGCATGCTGACGGCCATCCAGGCAATGGAGTCTCCTATGCAGGGGAATCAGTTTGCCCCAAGCAGGGGATAAAACTGTTTTTGTACCATTTAACACTAATGCCCCGTACACACAGTCGGATTTTCCGATGGAAAATGTCCGATCGGAGCGTGTTGTCGGAAATTCCGACCGTGTGTGGGCTCCATCGGACATTTTCCATCGGATTTTCTGACACACAAAGTTGGAGAGCAGGAGATAAAATTTTCCGACAACAAAATCCGTTGTCGGAAATTCCGATCGTGTGTACACAAATCCGACGGACAAAGTGCCACGCATGCTCAGAATAAATAAAGAGATGAAAGCTATTGGCCACTGCCCCGTTTATAGTCCCGACGTACGTGTTTTACGTCACCGCGTTCAGAATGATCGGATTTTCTGACAACTTTGTGTGACCGTGTGTTTGCAAGACAAGTTTGAGCCAACATCCGTCGGAAAAAATCCTAGGATTTTGTTGTCAGAATGTTCTAACAAAGTCCGACCGTGTGTACAGGGCATAAGAGTAATGCTGAAAGTGTGCCCAGTGAAAATCAAGTTGCTAATGCTATGTGCAGAAATGCTGTGCCCGCTGATGCCCGCTGATGCTGCAGTGCAGCAAAAGTTACATTTAAAAAATGTAATTTCTGTAGAGGAACCACAAGTCTCAGCCCAACCAATTAACCCTGCTTTAGCTGAGTCCAAAGCTGTTTGCCCCACAGTTACTGAAGTCTCTACAGCACAGTTTCAGGTGACAGCTGGTATTGCAGAAGAAACTGTGACTATTCCTGATGGGAAATTGAATGTGTGCGTGACTGATAGCAATCATCCCAGTACAAGTGTGATGGACAATCCTCCCAGCTCAGTTTCCAATTAATAATAATAATAATAATAATAATATACAGACTACTGTGACATCAGTGTGGGGACTTGGCTCTGATAGGCCTACATTTGCTCAGGTGGTACGCTGTGCTCCTGGTAACTTCACTTCCAAGCGGGTTTGCCCCCTACCTTGGGTCTCTGGCTTCTGCTGGGGGTCCAAGGCGAAATGTAGCCATTCTTAAATGGGAAGGTGGTGCAAACCCTTCAGCACGGCATGCAGTGGTGGATATGATTTTGGTTTTGGGGTGAACGACCTCTATGCCCTAATACATGTAGCTGGGACAGGGGAATATACTATTAGCTTCACCAGGCCAGAGATTCTTGACCTGTTCTGGGAGCGATATGAGGCTCAGTGCAAGTCAAGACCTGAATGGGAAGGTCTGGCCCCAGTTTCAGTTTCCCAGAGGTCAATAGTGAAAAAGATCACAATTATTCTCACTAATGAGAGCACCCTGCTCGGGATCTAGAGGTCTGGTTAAAGAATTAGGTTTTGACTAAGCCCGATAAAATACTTGATGAGCGTAACATCTGGACTGGGGGTTGGTCAGTAACAGTCAGGTTGGCCAGGGATGGGAATGTTGTCCGTCACCTGCCCTCCTCAGCTTTTATAGGGAGGGATAGGATGACTGTTTTCTACCCTGGTCAGCCGAAGCTGTGTCACCGCTGTGGAGAAAAGGGGCATTTGAGCTCCTCCTGTTCAGCCTTGATATGTTCAGTGTCTCTGGGTCAGGTCATATGGCTAAAGACTGCACCGAGATGATAGAGTGCAACCTGTGCCAGTTCCTTGGTCACCCCTACAGCCGATGTCCTGAGGCCTGGCACAATATGGCAAAAGATAAATGGATGACCAGTTGAGGCTGGACAGGATGGAGGGTGAGGCCCCTGGTGTACTATCCTCCTCTGCGGTGACTGACTCCCCTGGTCCTGTTCAGGATCCCTCCCAAATTCCTGTGGCCACCCCTCCTGTGTCTGTAAGTATTCCTTCTTTATCTATCTCTGTGTCCCCCCAGGCTATTGTACCCGCTCCTCTTGTGTCAGAACCTTCCAAGTCTGTGCCCCCCGAGTCAGTGAGCCCCCATGAGTCTCCCCCTCCTAAGTCTGACTTAAAGGAAGCACCTCCACCAGGACTGGTAGCGAGTATTAAAAAGGGTGCTGCTTCTTCCTCTGTAAAGAAGTCTTCTGTGAAGACTTAAAAAAAGTAATAGATGAGAGCATCTCTGAAGCTGACCTGCAGTACCTGGAGGAGAGAAGGAAGGTCCGGCGGTGGAAGAGGCAGGCGGTGAGGACGGAACGGCGACAGGAAGCTCCAGTGCCTGTCTCCAACTGTCATAGGTCCTCTAAGTTAGATATTTCCTCATCTGGGGCTTCTTTGGAGCAAAGTTCAGATTCAGAAATAGAGTTGGAGGCGGCCTTAAGAAAGAGAGAGGCTTCTGGTGATGAGCAGCAGAGGGGAGCTAAGAAACAATGCACCAAATAACCCAAATGACGGTTCCCCCTCCTTTACCAGTGGTGACAATAAATGTCACCAGCATTAAGTCAGTAAGAGCTTGTTCTTTTGCCTTTTTTTTGTTCAGCCAATTAGATGCTTTCCCCTTCCAAGAGGCACTCGGCTGTGATTCTTCTTTCAAAAGGTAAAGATCCTTCGATGATTGAGAATTGGCGCCCCATCAGCCTTCTCAATGTCGATAGAAAGGTGCTGGCAAAGATATTTTTCTGGCGCCTATCGTCAGTAGCAGAGTCTTTGCTTTCTTGCTATCAGCACTGTTCGGTCCAGGGTAGGAGCACCTTCACAATGGTTTTAGCTGTCTGGGAGGCCTTGGAGAGATGCAGGGCTGCAGGCTGGGGAAAGTATTTGCTGACATTGGATCAGGAAAAGGCTTTTGATCGAGTTTACCAACGAGTACCTGTGGTTACTCCTTAGTAAGTGTAGCACTGACCCCCAAAGGAGCTGCTGTTTGTTATTTTGGGTCTTTGCCATTACCCCTTACTCACAGTTCACCATACCAGAAACTTAGAGTCTGCACTGGGCTTTGCACCCACCGATATATGCACCAGTCACTTGGTTCTTTTTCCAATGCATTTTTTTATTAAACAACTTAAGCAGTAGAGGGATGGAGGGTTCAAGGGGAAACTCAGATACCTTGTGCAGATCACTGAGGAACTTTTAGATCCCGTAGACAAGTACTACTTCAGTCAACGGATCTTGCTCACCCGGATAGGCCTCTCTCACTGACCTAGCAGCAGGAATGATGCACGGACAAAAGTCTCTGCCACAGACTTGATAAGAACAGTAATGGTTGAACAATCCTCTGCCACAGGATTTAGTATTAGTTGAACAATCCTCTGCCACAGGATTTAGTATTAGTTGAACGATCCTCTGCCACAGGATTTAGTATTAGTTGAACACAGCAACACAGTACCAATAATTCCTTTAAGCCATCCGGCAGTACTGTAAGGTAGGTTTGGTTAGGATGCATCCTCCAATTAAGTCACCAGGCTCCTCTTGAGATACCAGACTTTCGCTCGGTCCTCTCCCAGATGAGTCTTCTCCCGGATCTTTCAATTGCTCAGCTTCTTTCCGCAGGACAGACAGCACAGGATCACCTCTGAACCAGTAGGCCCCAGATAACTTCTGGGCCTACTTGCAATCACATAGCCTGGGGCCAGCAGGGCCCCGAGACAGAAAATAAGTTGTCACATACCTTAGGCCAGGAGGGCCAGGAGGTGAGAGAGAGAAAAAAAAATGGTGTCTGCCCCTTAAATATCCCTTCCCAGAAGGCACAGCAGTGAACACTCCCACTGGGCTGTTTCTGGGAAAAAGATATTCAATACACCTTAGCCTGTTGCCCTTCCATCACTGGCCTGTGGTAATAACGACACCTACAGATGACAGTGTGGAACTGCATGCAACACAGCCAATGTTGGAACAGAAGCTAATTTAGCCGTAACATTGAATCTGAACTATATACAGAACAGATACCCACTAAATTTACATACGAGTGCCTGGTCAACAGGAGCAGGGCGCTACATAAGTATGGTCTGCCGGGTGGTTTTGTCCATTGGTTGAAAGTCTTGTATAAGGGGGCAGAAAGATTTCCTCTTGTTAATGGTTGGGTTGGGCAGTCCTTTGAGGTTGGCTCTGGGGTGCGCCAGGGTTGTCCCATGAGTCCCCTGCTCTATGTGTTTGCAATCGACCCCTTCATCAGGCAAGAGAGCGGCACGTTGTGTGGGGTACCAGTGGGGCTTACGGGTGAGCTGCCATTGAGGCCTATGCAGACGATGTGTCTGTGATTGTCACTGGGACGGATGAAGTGGAGGAGGTGGCCTCTCTGACATCACATTACTCTGAAGCATCAGACTCCAAGATCAGTCAGGAAAAGAGTGAAGTTTTCTGGATGGGAAAGGAAGGTGAGGGGTTTGTTCTCCCAGACACCTTTCCAGTGCCCCAAGAAAAAATTAAGATATTAGGAATTGAATTTGGACCCGGTGATTATTGCCTCATAAACTGGGAAGGCAGAATGGAAATTGCCAATACTAAGGTGGTCAGCTGGAAGAGATGGAATTTATCTCTGAGGGAAAGGGTAGATCTGATTAAGACTTACCTGATTCCGATCTTCTTGTATGTCAGCTTTGTCTGCATCTTGCCAGTTTCTCTCTATGCTAGGGTCAGTAGTGTGTTCTTCCAGATGCTGTGGGGGAACAGACTGAACCCCATCAAGAGGAATATCACCTATCTATCCAGGAGGGAGGGTGGCTTAGGTATGGTCAACCCAGTTCTTTTCTTTTTGCTGCTTTTTCTCAAGTTTAACATTGGTAATATGCTTGCTGTGGAACCTCCTGGATGGCTAGGTATATTTAGATCTTAGTTTAGGCCTTTTCTACGACTTTGGGTAGAAGGTGGCCAAGTGAAGAATCTCAGGGGTCACCGTAGTCAGATACCAGCCTATGTCGCTCTGTGCCTGAAATTACTGCGGCAGTATCGATTGTCAGCTGAAGAGCTCAGATTGGTTCCGAGGAAAGTCCTCATGAGTCGAGTCTTGAGCAAAGACTTTCATGACCCACTGGCCTTAAGGAATTGCCCAGGCCCAGTTTTGAGGGCAGGGTTAAGACTGATTAATTTGGATAGAGTCCCCCTTAAATTTAGGGATCTGGCCTGGTTGTGCTTCCATGGGAGGTTCTATGTTCGGAACAATTTGAAATTCTGCAGTGGGATGGATCGTAGCTGTCCTCGGGAGGAATGTGCAGGTGAGGAGGAGACTATGGAAAATGTTCTACTTCATTTCCCTTTTAACATAGAGGTGTACAAACAGGTGGGGCGGGCCCTCGGTGTTCCTTTCCTCTCCAGAATGGGTTATGCTGAGTGGGTGTACGAAGCATTCAATACTGGTGGGGTTTTTTGTTTGGATACACTTTTTTTAGTTAGACTAGTAGTCCGTTATTTTACCTGGAATGCACAATGTGAGGTCAGCACTCGGCATAAAATCCTTCCTGTTCAGGTGGTGGTGTATGACATTTTGCACAAGGTGGAGAAGATTCGGGTACTTGAGAGAGACAAGCGGAGTCAGGGGGCTTGGTTGAAGGCGTGGAGGGGTTTCAAGCCTCCCTGACTGCCAGGAGTCTCTTTCCCAGGTGTGGCTGTCTGTCTCTTATCACCCTAGATTATTATTTTTTGATTCATTTTTGATAAATGGCTGCGTACATAGGTGATGGGTTGTGCCTCTTAAGCCCTTTCTGCTGCTTTATGTAAATAGTTTTCTAAAAATGTTTTGGTAGTGGACTATGTATATATTGTATATATTCTAAACATGGATGTGTATTCCTTTGATTTCTGTTGAAGTTTTGTACTATGGTTTTTGTTTTTTACTGTTGTATAAAATTGGTTGCTTGATTCTTTTCAATAAAAGATCAATAGTGACCTATCTTTGGTATCAGTGAGAGGAATAGTGCCCCATCATTGGTGTCAGTGGGAGGAATAGTGCCCCAAGGGCCGGATAAAAACAAAAAAAAGGCCACATTCGGGCCCTGGGGCCGCAGTTTGGAGACCAGTGCTTTAGTGTAACACGTGTTAGCATGCAAAAAGCCGATGACAACATGCATGTGGTAGATAAATAAACCAGCAGCCTCTATTGTTTCCTATTACCTACAGTATTACCTGCCGAGTTGAGTAGGAAATTTCACAGATAATTCCATACACTTGTCACAGTTTTGGACGACACGTAAATACCCAATAAAATACTGACAGAATGTAGAGAGCGGGTCATGATCCGGATAATGCACACCTCACAGTGGCTATAAAATAGTTGTAAGGCAGGCCATAGGGAGCCATTGATAAACCTTTATACAACAGGCAAGCTTGATTGTCTTGGTGTTTTGGGCCCCCTGCCCCCCCCCCCCCCCCATAGCAGCTGCATGAGCTGTCATGACTGGCAGTTACACCTTCAGCTTTCAGCAACCTCCCTAAATGCTAGAAATTTTCGTCATCCATCTGCCGAACAGCTCATTGGCTTGTTTCTTTTGTTTTTTTTTCAGGCTCGGCTCTTGCAGCCTCTCTCCCCGGTACTGCAAAGGAAAGATTAGGAAAAGTAGGAAGCGGCCCGTGTTATGGATCTTACTCAGCCAAAGTAAACACAGGTCAGGAGATTAAACTTCATCAAAACTTTCCAGCCTGACCCAAGTCAAACACATGAGCTGTCAAGGACCATAGAAGAGGCCGCGGCTGCACAAATCCGGTCAGAACTAATCGTTTTTGCAATGGACCTCTTAATGGCACATTCCTGGGAGTGGGGAGACTGGAGTTTAAATACCATGAGCGGATTTTTTAATACGAGGGTTAGGCTAATCTGCAAAAAAAAAAAAAAAAACTTACTAAAAAAAAAAATCAACCGCAGAACTCATAAGGAGCTTGACGTTCTTTTCGGTGATCTAGAAATGAAGAGGAATTAACTGAGGGAAAAAGGACGCCAAGCTTTCACCGGTCCATGTGCAAGTCTGAACCTGGCATACTCTTCCCGGGGATAATGGAGTTCCATTGTCAGAGTTTATAGAGCAAGAGAGAGGGGGGGGGGATTAGAAGGACATGCTCACTTAGAGGATAGCTCCAGCCAAAAAAGGCTAAATGCACAGTTTAACCTACCAAAGGATTTGTGAAATAAAGCACAGAATGTTGTGGTCTGCCCAATCCTGCTATGGTGTATGGCTACCACCCAGTGGTGAAACTACCAGGGTCGCAAATGTCACACTTGCAACTAGGCCCTGGCGTTCTGTCCCCATGAGGGGGCCCCCAAGATGTGAAACATGTGAAAGGGTCCAACTTGGTTCACACTCCTGCGACCCCAAAGTCTTGCTACTTGCTTGCAAATTGCTTGTGACTTCCTTGCAACTTGCTTGCAATTTCCTTGCCACTTCCTTGTGACTTGCTTGAGATTTCATTGCCACTTCCTTGTGACTTTCTTGAGATTTCATTGCCATTTCCTTGTGACTTGCTTGAGATTTCCTTGCCACTTCCCTGTGACTTGCTTGAGATTTCCTTGCCACTTCCTTGTGACTTGCTTGAGATTTCATTGCTCTTCCTTGTGACTTGCTAGAGATTTCCTTGCCACTTTATTGTGACTTGCTTGAGATTTCATTGCCACTTCCTTGTGACTTGCTTGAGATTTCATTGCCACTTCCTTGTGACTTGCTTGAAATTTCATTGCCACTTCCTTGTGACTTGCTTGAGATTTCATTGCCACTTCCTTGTGACTTTCCGATTTCATTGCCATTTCTTTGTGACTTGCTTGAGATTTCCTTGCCACTTCCTTGTGACTTGCTTGAGATTTCATTGCCACTTTCTTGTGACTTGCTTGAGATTTCATTGCCATTTCCTTGTGACTTGCTTGAGATTTCCTTGCCACTTCCTTGTGACTTGCTTGAGATTTCCTTGCCACTTCCTTGTGACTTGCTTGAGATTTCCTTGCCACTTCCTTGTGACTTGCTTGAGATTTCCTTGCCACTTCCTTGTGACTTGCTTGAGATTTCATTGCCTCTTCGTTGTGACTTGCTTGAGATTTCCTTGCCACTTCCTTGCTACTTGCTTGAGATTTCATTGCCACTTACTTGCTACTTGCTTGAGATTTCCTTGCCACTTCCTTGTGACTTGCTTGAGATTTCCTTGCCACTTCCTTGTGACTTGCTTGAGATTTCATTGCCTCTTCCTTGTGACTTGCTTGAGATTTCCTTGCCACTTCCTTGCTACTTGCTTGAGATTTCATTGCCACTTCCTTGTGACTTGCTTGAGATTTCATTGCCACTTCCTTGCTACTTGCTTGAGATTTCATTGCCACTTTCTTGTGACTTGCTTGAGATTTCATTGCCACTTCCTTGTGACTTGCTTGAGATTTCCTTGCACTTCCTTGTGACTTGCTTGAGATTTCATTGCCACTTCCTTGCTACTTGCTAGAGATTTCATTGCCACTTTCTTGTGACTTGCTTGAGATTTCATTGCCACTTTCTTGCGACTTGCTTGAGATTTCATTGCCACTTCCTTGTGACTTGCTTCAGATTTCATTGCCACTTCCTTGTGACTTGCTTGAGATTTCATTGCCACTTCCTTGCTACTTTCTTGAGATTTCCTTGCCTCTTCCTTGTGACTTGCTTGAGATTTCCCTGCCACTTCCTTGTGACTTGCTTCAGGTTTCATTGCCACTTCCTTGTGACTTGCTTGAGATTTCATTGCCACTTCCTTGTGACTTGCTTGAGATTTCATTGCCACTTCCTTGTGACTTGCTTCAGATTTCATTGCCACTTACTTGTGACTTGCTTGCGATTTCATTGCCACTTCCTTGTGACTTGCTTGAGATTTCATTGCCACTTCTTTGTGACTTGCTTGAGATTTCATTGCCATTTCCTTGTGACTTGCTTGAGATTTCATTGCCACTTCCTTGTGACTTGCTTGCAACTTTTGTGATTTAACAATGCAGTCTACGGAACTTCCTTGTGAGTTCTTTGTGTGAGGGCTGGGCTCAGCCCTTCGTTCTCAGAGCTCTGTGCTCAGCTGACGGTTAATTGCCAAAGACTCTTTTTTGCACAGTTACTCACCTGGTCTTCATTTCCTGCTCGTCAGCTAGAGCTGCTGGTTATATAAACTCCTTGGATCAGATCTTCTGTGCCTTTGCCTTGTTCAGCATATCCGGACTCTCTCTGCTGTGCTTTCCTGTGAAAGACTTTTGCTTGGCTGACTTCCCGTCTGGTTCCTGATCCTGTTTGCTGCACCCGACTTCGCTGATTTCTGGACTCCTGTTTCTCTGGCTTTTTCTGTCTTGGTTACCGAACTCTGGCTTTGTTTTGACTACCTTTGCTCTGTTTATACCATTTAACCATTTTATTAAATAGTGTGATTTTTACTGCATTTCTGTCTCAGTCTGATTAATGGTTCCTGACACTTTGTGACTTACTTGCGATTTCATTGCCACTTCCTTGCAACTTGGGTGCGTCATTTGGGATTTAAGATTGCAGTCTATGGCACTCAACGACGGGAGTAAAGGACCCTGGGATCAGTGGGAAGGGCCCCCGGGACTGATGGAAAGGGCCCCTGGTGGTCGGGGGGGGCCTTTCATGGTTGCTTGCACCAGGACTCAGAAGGTTCTGCTACCATACCACCACTGAACATTACCACAATAATGAGATCCTCCATGAGCATTTGTTCCCCTGTAAGCCCAAGTACATCCTGAGAGCCTGGCCATTCTGGTCAGGCAAGATTCAGACGCTTTCTAGTAGTGGTATGGAACTTTACCCAACTCTTCTTGGTGGTTCTAAAGCCAGGGCATTTTTTACCTTAATGTATTCCCTGCATTAAGGTAAAAAATGTCTCAGTTTTTATATTGCCCCCACCTCCCTATATGCAGTACTTACCTGAGGAAACAGTCAGCCACCACTCCCCCCCACCCCCCCGGGTCGGCCGGTCGAGAGCACTTACCTCATCACCGGCGACTTCCCCCTGCTTGGCGGCGGCCTCCCGTTCTCCATCACTGGCGGCTTCTTGTTCTCCTGCTCTCCATGGTGGTTGCAGCTTCAGTTTCCTGCCTCCTTAGCGGCCAATCAGGAGTCTTCTCTTTTCGGCCAATCGGAAAAGGGGTCTCACACCTGCTTCTGATTGGCCGGATTGAGGATCAGTGTTTCAACAGCAAACATTCATTCGCTGTTTTAACACAACTGGGTGGGCTCCAGGTCGCATGCTCTGCGACCTGAGCCCACCCGATTTTGAAGCCTTTTAGTGCCTCTGGCTCTAATCAGGTGCTTCAACCCCCCCCCCCCCTGCCGCTGTAATTCATGCGCCCGGTGACCAGAAAGTTGTGAGAAGCCCACAGTGTGCAGCGAAGTGATTTCAGGATAGGAGCTAATACAACTTCGCAAGACTTGAAGGGGAGGCTGGAGGTTTTCTAGTTACCATCTGTCAGCAGACAACAATATAAACCTGACAGAGGATTTCATTCTTTCTCTCGCTTTCAAACATTTGGCCGGCGTTTCACTTTAATTGTTTTTTTTTTCTTCGTCTTCCTCCTCCTTGTTAGCACAGTTTCAGGCGATTCTGTAGAAAGGAGGTTTTGGCACAAAGCAGACAGTACATGGAAGTTCTTCCTGAACTCTTTCCGCATCACTTGCAATCTCTTTGGCAAGAGTGACTTTCCTTGGCGTTACCTACTAATCCCTACACGGAGACAGAACAGTAGTGAAGCGCGACACTTGTAAGATTCCAGCCGTTCGTCAGCCAAATATTGCGAAACCCGAAAACACGTCGTCTGTTGAAAGGTGACCTTGAAGTAACAGCGTGATCAGGATCACTGATATTCAGAGGTGAGTCAGCCAATGGCGGCCCGGCTCCTACGCCGTCGTTTGCAGAAACCGGCGCTCATAATCTCTTCCACAAACAGAGGAAAAAAAAAAAAAAAGAATCATCGAAGACATAACACGAAAACACCTGGAGTGCCAATCAGCCGACTTGTTCAGTAAATACGATCCCATCAGAGAAATGTTATTGTGGACGAGTGGATAGGTGCAGACACCTTGTCCTGTTTGATTGTTTAAGGGTGATGGAGGAATGCTTGGCAGTCCACTCATAAGTGGTGGTTTTCCAGTGTTGGTGACTTCTAGAGCACCCCTCACCTCGCCCTGGCGATGGTTAGTAGGCCAGGCATGGTCACCCAAAGTCCCCACTGCATCCTCTGTAAATGGTAATAAATTAAAGTGTTTCCAAACCTAAAGGTTTTATATTTTAATTTTGGATGGAGCAGGGAAGGGTGAGATCACATATAAGGTTCCTAAGATGATGCACATCTTGTGGGATTTTGAGAGCCCAGCTTTCCCAGGAGTCAGGGATGATGGGCAGGAATGTTGCTGGTGCCTTCAGTAAGTGGTCAGAGGCCAAGAGTCTAAAGCCGCATACACACGGCCGGACTTTTCGACCAGACTGGTCCGACGGACATTCCGACGGACTTTTAACAGACTTTTGACTGACTTTTTAACGAACGGACTTGCCTACACACGATCACACCAAAGTCCAACGGATTCGTACGTGATGACGTACACCGGACTAAAATAAGGAAGTTGATAGCCAGTAGCCAATATCTGCCCTAGCGTGGGTTTTCGTCCGTCGGACTAGCATACAGACGAGCAGATTTCTGGGTCCGGCGGACTTACGACGTAAAGATTTGAAGCATGTTCCAAATCTAAAGTCCATCAGATTTTCGACTGGTGGTCTGATGAAGCCCACACGCGATCGGATTGTCCGCCGGACTCGGTCCGTCGGACCAGTCCGGTCGAAAAGTCCGACCGTGTGTACACTGCATAAGTCGTGAAACAAAATAAGTGCAGCGCAATGATGTTAAAACAATGAATAAAAAAAGTCCCCAAAGATTCAATCCAGGCAGATGAAATCTGTCAGATCAGATCTTTACATCAATGGTCAAAGGAGATGCGATCCCAGTGTAATCTATTCGCTTACCAGATGCTGTGGACCCCTGCACAGCAGAGGTCAAACTCACGTGTATCCACTCAGGGATGTTGGTATACTGGAAGCTGTCACTGGAGCCGAATCCCGAATCCTAATGTCCACGCATAGGCACGAGTCTCCACAGGAAGGACCCCCAAGCACTATAGGAATCTGGAGCGGGATATCCTCCCAAGTATCTCCCCGATGTCAGCCAATAAAAAACAGAGAGAGAAACTCTTCTAAGAGTAGTCCGTTTATTCAGCTCTTTTTTTAAAAAAGTGGTAACAACCACCAATAAGAAGGCGCTCACAGGCGCTGAACTTCAGTAACCAAGTATACAGTCGGGCTGCGGTGCACGAGCAGACCCGACATACAGGCGGAGGCAGCGGGTGACGTCCGTGATTAAGCTCCTCCCCCCGTATGCGGCGTTGCGTCCTATTGGACTTCGTCAGCGAGGGGTGGAGCCTGACGTACACCCTATGCATTTATATGGGACACTTACGGTGTCCTCACAGGGTCACAGGTACCAGGAAGCAGAAAAAGCTTCCTTAGCAACTGTGCCCTAGAGACAACGCATCTATTGGAGGTCAACACCGTTGCATAGATGAATCTATGCTATAAAAAAAAAATTTATAAATAAATCGTTGTTTGGAGATACCCGAATGCTTTTAATTCTAAATTTAGCAAGCAGCCCTAAAAAGTAATGTATGGTATAAGGGCATAATTAAGCCTCTTATATATCGTCATACAAAAAAGGGGGCGGACACCATCCAATATTAAAAAAACTATAAAGAAGTCTCCCGCTGTCTCCTCTGTTTACATAAAAATTCCTTAATAAAATTTCTCTAAAATCAATGCAAAAAGAGGGCACATAACTCCTAAAATTACAGCGTATAAAATAATAATGCAGTAAAATATCACACTATATATAAAAATTACAAAATACAAACCCTATATTTATTTAACAAAGTAATACGACTATTTGTTGGAGATAAAGCAATTAAGATCAAAATCCACATTCAACCCGTTAGGGAATAAAACCTGGGTCTCATGAATCCACATGGATTCCCGCTGTCTAATGTAATTACCCCCCCGCCAGTGTGGATTAACTCTTTCTATACCCCAAAATTTTAAGTGTCTAGGATTACGGTCATGACATCTTCTAAAATGTTTGGAGACACTATGAGTAATGAGTCCTTTTTTAATGTTGTTCACATGCTCCGCGATGCGGACTCCCATAGGTCTTGAGGTCCTCCCTACGTATTGGAGCCCGCATTCGCATTCCAACATGTAAACAACCCCCACCGTGTTACACGTGATAAATTGTTTGATATTATATTGTTTATTGGTGGTAGACACTGTAAACTCTTTCTTTCTTTTCATATTCCCCTTGCATTGTTTACAGGCCGGACACCTACCACATGCGTAAAAGCCTGTAAGCAGGTTGCAAATCCTGTTTTCTTCCTTGAATGTAGGGGGATCCACAACACTGGGTGCCAAAATATTTCTTAGTGTAGTAGGTTTCCGATATACAAATTTTGGCCGGGGAGGCAGTGCTGGACCCAACACGTTATCTCTTTTAAGAATTTCCCAGTGCTTAGAAATTATTCTCTCGAACTTTTTATATTGGATGTTGTAATCGAGGATAATTTTATACTCAAAATTATCCTGGGGTGAGTTGGAGTTGATAGGTTTTTGAGCAATGAGAGAAGTGCGTTGTAAACCACCCACACTAGTCAGATCACTTCTAATCTGCTCCTCCTTATAACCCTTCTGCAAGAAGCGGTTGGCTAGAATCTCAGCTTGAGTAAAATAGTCGGAGTCAAGGGTGCAGTTTCTCCTCAACCGGATAAACTGTCCTCTGGGGATATTGTACAGCCAGGAATGGTGGTGACAACTGTCCAGTGGTATAAATCCATTCCTGTCCGTGGGTTTAAAAAAGTTTTTCGTGGCATACTTGTCCCCCTGCTTAAATATTTCGAGATCTAGAAAGGAAATACACATGGGATCCGCATTCCAGGACAGGTGGATCCCCTTATTGTTACCGTTAAGTTTGGACATGAACATTTGCAAGCTTATGAGGTCTCCCTCCCATATCATAATCAGATCGTCGATGTATCTTTGGTAGCAGACCAGCTGAGCCGGTCTACTGCCAAAGACCACCTCCTCCTCCCATAGAGCCATGAAGATATTGGCAACGCTGGGCGCAAACCTGGCCCCCATTGCGACTCCAAGCGTTTGGAGAAAAAATCTTCCACCGTACCAGAAATAATTTCTGGATAGGCAGAAATCCAGCGCCCTCACTATAAAATCTTTTACAGGGAGGGGGAGACTAGATCCATTAAGAGCCCATTGTACAGACGCAAGAGCATCTCTATGGCCTATAATGGTGTAGAGAGAGCTTACGTCAGCAGTAACTAAAAGACTATTTTCTTTACATGTAACATTATCCAGAATTTGAATAATGTGTTTAGTGTCTTTCAGATATGCTTTAGTATTAGACACTAGGGGTTTTAAAAAATAATCTATATATTGACCCAGGCGAGCAGTAACCGAGTCAATACCGTTAACGATAGGACGGCCTGGGGGGGAACTGGCATCCTTATGGATTTTGGGCAAAAAATAGATTATGGGTCTTCTACATGCACTGGGGTTAAGATAAGAGGCCTCTTTCTTATTCAATACTCCCTGTGCTTTGCCTAATGTGACAAGCTGGTTTAGTTCTTCCTTGAATTTAAACACTGGATCATTATTTAATAATTTATAAGTTTTGTTGTCAGATAAAAGTCGCTCCATTTCCAATTTGTAATATGATTTACTCATGACCACAACCCCGCCCCCTTTATCCGCGGGGCGGATGACAACGTCTTTGTTTTTTTCCAATGTGCTGATACCTTTTTTAAGGTACGCAGGGTCACCTATCCTTTTGACCTTCATCTCCTGCAGATCACTGCTAACCATATTCTTAAATACTTCAATGTGACGATGGTCATTTTTAGGTGGATTGAAGATAGATTTGTTGGCCAGGCCTGAATGGCCACCTGTAGGGGCAGTGTTACCTATCTGACTAGACTTCTCCCCTGGTTTAGATAAAAAATATCTTTTAATATTAAGGGTCCTAATGAACTTTTGGAGGCTGATATATGTCTGGAATTTATTAAAATTTTTTACAGGGGCAAACTTGAGACCTTTATCTAAAACCTTCAGTTCATCCTCTGACAGAACCGTACCACTGATATTATAGATCCCTGTCCCTAGTGTGATTTTTTTCTTTTGTAATTTTCTTCCGGCTCTTCGCCCTCTCTTTCCCTTCTTTTTCCTCCCCCATTGTTTCCACCCGGGGTGCCCTCCCATGGTATTGGCCAATGGGATTGGGGGTTCCCTAAAAAACCCTCTTCCTGTTGGTAGTTATCATACCGCAATGGAGAGAATCGGTTCTGTGTAGGAACCGGAGTTCTTTCATATTGGGAGTGACCACTATATTGATTGGGATAATTATGAGGGTATTGACCTCTATTGGATGCGTTACTGGTATGTCTCCCTCTAGGTGGTCGGGGGGGACCCCGACTGTTATCCCTATATGCTTGGTTGTAAGGCATAGGATAAGGTCCTTGATTTCCCCTATATGAATTCCCTCTGTTTGACTGTCCTCTCCCTCTGTTTTGGGGATAGGGATATCTCTTTGGGACTGCTCCCTGTGAGTTGGAAGGTCTGGGTTGGGCGCTGGGAGTGTGTGGAGTAGGTCTAGGTTGGGTCTGAACCGGTATATTATTATCAGTCCCTGTATCTTGGGCAGGTAATTTTGATTGCCACTTAAAAACTTCTCCTTTCATGTAATCTCCCGAGTCCCTATTGTATTTACTCTTTTTTTTATCCTGTATCTCTCTATCCCACTTCATCATTTTGTTCTTAAGCTCTCCCGAAAGCCTGGTAAAGTCTGTTGTGTTCTGGAGTGGTTCCATTTTCTTTTTAAGGTCCCCAATTTGATTGTTCAACATGGTCATTTTTCTCCGTTTCCTTTCAAGCAGAAATTCAATGAGTTCCACTCCCGAACTGACTCTTCATCAACCAGGCCATCATTAGGGGGAAGATCCCACCTTAAACGCCTGGGGACCAGATTAGCTTTGGTGTATTGCTCAAATGTGGCAATATCCCACCAGGCTTTTATCTTTTTTTCATATACGTAGCCTAGTTTTCTAAAACAAGTGGATATATCATCAGAATCATTAGAGGGCTGAGAGTTGGAAAACACTTCATTTAGCTTAACCTCTCTATGTTCTAAAAAGGAAAAAACTTCCATGGATGCTGCTGAAGGTAGCGTGATTAAACAGAAATGATATATATAATGACAATCAGCGCAAACACCTAAGCCCTCGCCCAAAATGCAAGCTGAACACTACAGGTAATCACAATAAAGCCTGAAACATGACATGAAACAAAATAAGTGCAGCGCAATGATGTTAAAACAATGAATAAAAAAAGTCCCCAAAGATTCAATCCAGGCAGATGAAATCTGTCAGATCAGATCTTTACATCAATGGTCAAAGGAGATGCGTGAGTGAGTTTGACCTCTGCTGTGCAGGGGTCCACAGCATCTGGTAAGCGAATAGATTACACTGGGATCGCATCTCCTTTGACCATTGATGTAAAGATCTGATCTGACAGATTTCATCTGCCTGGATTGAATCTTTGGGGACTTTTTTTATTCATTGTTTTAACATCATTGCGCTGCACTTATTTTGTTTCATGTCATGTTTCAGGCTTTATTGTGATTACCTGTAGTGTTCAGCTTGCATTTTGGGCGAGGGCTTAGGTGTTTGCGCTGATTGTCATTATATATATCAACACTGCATAAGTCACCTGTTCTGAGCCAGGGTTCCTTCAGAGGAGGTTCCTTGAGTTGGAGCTCATTGACCTTCTATTTAATGGTGCCGACATACACTATATTACCAAAAGTATTGGGACACCTGCCTTTACACGTACATTATTATTTAAGGTACTTATATAGCGCCGTTAATTTACGCAGTGCTTTACATATACATTATACATTCACATCAGTCCCTACCCTCAAGAAGCTTACAACCTAAGGTCCCGAACACACATTCATGCATATACTAGGGCAATTTAGACAGGATCCGAAAAACCTACCACATGAACTTTAATGGCATCCCAGTCTTAGTCCGTAGGGTTCAATATTGAGTTGGCTCCGCCCTTTGCAGCTATAACAGCTTCAACTCTTCTGGGAAGGCCGTCCACAAGGTTTAGGAGTGTGTCTATGGGAATGTTTGACCGTTCTTCCAGAAGCGCATTTGTGAGGTCAGGCGCTGATGTTGGACGAGAAGGCCTGGCTCAAAGTCTCCGCTCTAAATCATCCCAAAGGTTTTCTGTCGGGTTGAGGTCAGGTGCAGGGGAGTCAAGTTCCTCCACCCCAAATTTGCTCATCCATGTCTTTATGGACCTTGCTTTGTGCACTGGTGCGCAGTCATGTTGGAACAGGAAGGGGCCATCCCCAAACTGTTCCCACAAAGTTGGGAGCATGAAATTGTCCAAAATATCTTGGTGTGCTGACGCATTAAGAGTTCCCTTCACTGGAATGAAGGAGCCAAACCCAACCCCTGAAAAACAACCCCCACATCATAATCCCCCCTAAACCAAATGTTTTGGACCAGTGCACAAAGCAAGGTCCATAAAGACATGGATGAGCAAGTTTGGGGTGACTGGCCTGCACAGAGTCCTGACCTCGATCCCATAGAACACCTTTAGGATGAATTAGAGTGGAGACTGCAAGCCAGGCCTTCTCGTCCAACATCAGTGCCTGACCTCACAAATGCGCTTCTGGAAGAATGGTCAAACATTCCCGTAGACACACTCCTAAACCTTGTGGACGGCCTTCCCAGAAGAGTTGAAGCTGTTATATCTGCAAAGGGTGGGCCAACTCAATATTGATCCCTACGGACTAAGACTGGGATGCATGTGCGTGTAAAGGCAGGCGTCCCAATACTTTTGGTAATAAAGTGTAGTTCTAGGGCCAACACCACTAGACAGTGCCAGCATCATGACAACAGTGATCTTTTAAGCCGTCTTTAAGGGTGGCATTCTGACCACCGATGGAAGAGTTGCATTCTTCCTCCTGACCACGATTGTAAGGGGAAATTTCCCCAAATAAAAAGATGATGTGTTGCATTCACTAAATAATCACAAAGTGCGTTACAGAAATCATAGTTAAAACACATACAGTCCCAATTTATAAAATGAAAGTGACAAACAGAAAAGGGTGAAAAATTGCATAAAGGTTTTAGTAAAGTGTCCAAAAAAAGTCCCATCAAGAGTCCCATCAAGAGTGTAGAACAAACCTCCGGAAGACGTCCTTTGATGGCGAAACGTGTCGGGCGGTGCCTACTATTGACGTCATTGCATTCTGGAAGTCTGATTTTCTTTGCCGGCTTGGTGATAACTTTTACATACACATTGTATTTCTTTGCTAGAATAAATGTTTTAGAGGATTTCTACACTATGGAGAGTAGCCTGTTTGCTTTGATTGACTTTACTATTAGAAATTCAGACACGTTTATCTGTCGAGCGGGTTTCCTGGTGGCTGATGTGTGGAAAGTGAACTAATGGCGGTGATCAGCGACTTATAATGGGACTGTGATAGCTTGGTGGACAATTTGACACTAATTGACGCTGGGGGGGGGGGGCCTGATTAACTGCCACTGACATCACCAGTTACATTAAAGGATAACTAAAGGTTTTTTTTTTTGTTTTTTTTTCTTTTAAACAAACATGTTATACTGACCTCCTCTGTGCAGTTGGTTTTGCACAACTGCCCCCGATCCTCCTCTTCTGGGGTCCCCCGGCTGCTCTCCTGGCTCCTCCTCTTCTCAAGTGCCCTATTGGAGAGCCGCTCTCCCTCGGGGCACTTGTGTGGTCGCGCTCCTGTGTCCTGCTGCTGCGTTCATTGACACAGACAGCAGGACTCGGCCCCGCCCACCCCCCCGACTCCCGCGTCATTGAATTTTATTGACAACAGTGGGAGCCAATGGCTGCGCTGCTATCAAGCTATCCAATCAGGACCCGAGACACCTGCTGGAGCTGCTGTGCTTGTCCCCGTCGCTGGAAAGACTGGGTTCAGGTTAGTAAAAGGGGGGCTCTGGGGGGCAGCTGCATCACAGGAAGTTTTTCACCTTCATGCACAGAATGCATGAAGGTGACAAACCACAAGGGTTTACGATCCCCTTTAATACAGTGATTAGTGATGATAATATACACTGTCACTGGACTAATGACACTGGCTGGGAAGGGGTTAACATTTAGGGGCGATCAATGGGTAAAATGTGTGACTAACAATGTGTGATGTGTGTACAGTGTGCTGCTTTTACTACTAGATCTCTTTGTTTCTCATCCCTGCTTTGTAGGGATGAGAAACAGAGAGATTGTTTCCTCTGTACAGAGTGTCTGTGTTGATTGTCAACACAGAGCTCTGGGCCGTGATTTAGGGGGTGGCGGTGTCCTGTGAAAATAGCGTCCGTGGATAGAGCACGGGGGTGGCGGCCGTGGATAGAGGGGGGGCGGCGCCCCCTAATGGACGGGCCGCCACTGCCAGAGAGTTTGTGAAAGTCCAGTTCTCTGCTTTTTATAAAGTTTTTGGGCTGGTAAATGAATTTTGATCTTTCATGAAAGATCTTATTCCAATAGGATATACAGTATCATCCTATATTAATCCTGTATCAAATTCCCTTCCTGTGAAGAAAACACTATCTGGGACGTGTAACAAAGTATCATTCCGTACTAAAAGGAGGATCTCAGTAACGCCCAGTGCTCTGTGGCTGGAGGACAGAGACGTGGGGGATCTTTGCTACCCCCAAATCGATTCCCTTGTAGGGCTTACTTTACAGACGGGACCAGGGGTGGACTGACAACTCATGGGGCCCCCGGGAAATAGGAGTTAATGGGGCCCCCAGGCAATCAGAGATTATGGGGCCACACAGTATACACACACACAGTATACACGCACACAGTATACAATCACACAGTATACACATACATGTACACACAGTATACACAGACATGTTTCTATTGGCTGAGAAGGTACTGGAGAGGTGGGGCAGCTATAATCTCGGGATTTTTAGACCAAAAGGATGTCGGTAAGGGACATTTCAGAGACAGATGTAAAAAAAAAACACAGATTTTTACATACTGTCCCTGGTTTTACTGAGGTTGGCAACCTTGATGGGGCCCCCTAGTGGCTCAGGGCCCCTGGGGCAGTGCCCGAGTGGCTCAATGGTCAGTCCGCCCCCTGGATGGGACTTTATCTTCTGACTCGGGAAACCAGCGACAGAGCTCTCGATTCATTGCTGATCCTCCTAAAAAATGTTTTCGTTGGATTGTGATTTAATAAAGACGCAGCCGACAGATTGCTCAGCAGCCCCCCAAGCGGAGTGAATCATAACGTAATTGTGATCTTTATTGTTTAATTCATTTTAAAGTGTCAGATCAGCACAAAAGTTATCCTTAAATTACCGACCAAAGCTTACCAAACCACGATGATTATTAGGGAGACAACCACAAGGACTCTAGGGGTGCTGCCATTATTGAACTTCTGACTTGACCTCTTTAACCAACTTCAAATGGAGATTCTAGCATATATCATATAACTCATACCCGGGCACAAAAAACAAAAAACCCTTGCAATGTGCCCCCCCCATGCGCTTCAAGGGTTAAATGCTTGTTAAGTCTAGGGGTAGAAGACTATGGAGTATGACCTTATACCTTACTGCAGCAGGTTCCCTCCTTCTCACAGATCCCTGCAGCCTCCTCTCTAAGGTCCTCTCGACCGTGGTCGCATGTTTGCCTCCTCCACATACAATGAACGACCAATAGAGAATAAATAGCGACTAATAGTGATGCCGGAGGACCACCTACAGCTTAGAATGTCCGAGGCAAAAGGAGGGTACCGGATCCTGCTGGAGCGAAGCAGCGAAGTAATGCAAGGCTCTTTCCCTACCCCTCTACAAAATAATGAGCATTTACTGTGTATACAGTGCCTGGAAAAAGTATTCACACCCCTTGAAATTTTTCACATTTTGTCATGTTCCAACCAAAAATGTAAATGTATTTTATTGGGGTTTTATGTGATAGACCAACACAAAGTGGCACATAATTATCAAGTGGAAGGAAAATGATAAATGATACAAATAAATATGTAAAAAGTGCGGGGGGGGGGGGGGGGGGCATTTGTATTCAGCCCCCTTTACTCTGATACCCCTAACTAAAATCTAGTGGAACCAATTGTCTTCAGAAGTCACCTAATTAGTAAATAGAGTCCACCTGTGTGTAATTTAATGTCAGTATAAATACAGCTGTTCTGTGAAGTCCTCAGAGGTTTGTTAGAGAACCTTAGTGAACAAACAGCATCATGAAGGCCTAGGAACACACCAGACAGGTCAGGGATAAAGATAATTTTTTTTGTCTTTTTTTGTTTATTTAACAAAAAATTAAAAACTCCAGTGGTGAATAAATGCCACCAAAAGAAAGCTCACAGTGCCTCATGAGTGCCCATCAGTGCAGCCTATCAGTTCCCATCAGTGCCCATCAGTGCCGCCTCATGAGTTCCCATCAGTTCCACCTCATGAGGGCCCATCAGTGCCACCTCATGAGTGCCCATCAGTGCAGCCCATCAATGCCCACAAGTGCCACCTCATGAGTGCCCATCAGTGCAGCCTATCAATGCCCATCAGTGCCACCTCATGAGTGCCCATCAGTGCCGCCTCATGAGTGCCCATCAGTGCAGTCCATCAGTGCCACCTCATGAGTGCCCACCAGAGCAGCCCATCAGTGCCACCTCATGAGTGCCCATCAGTGCAGTCCATCAATGCCCATCAGTGCCCATCAGTGCCACCTCATGAGTGCCCAACAGTGCAGCCTATCAATGCCCATCAGTGCCCATCAGTGCCACCTCATAAGTGCCCATTAGTGCAGCCTATCAATGCCCATCAGTGCCCATCAGTGCTGCCTCATGAGTGCCCATCAGTGCAGCCTATCAGTGCCCATCAGTGCCGCCTCATCAGCACACATCAGTGAAGGAGAAAAATGACTTAGTTTCTGTTAGAAATTTTGTAAATAAGAAAAATATTTTTTTTTCTTTTCAAACATTTCGGTATTTATTTTTCCATTTATTTAGCAAAAAATAAAAAAACCCGGCGGTGATTAAATACCACCAAAAGAAAGCTCTAGTTATGTGCAAAAAATGATAAAAATTTAATTTGGGTACAGTGTTGTATGACCGTGCAATTGTCATTCAAAGTGCGACAGCGCTGAAAGCTGAAAATTGGCCAGGGCAGCAGGGGGGTGAATGTGCCCGGTATTGGTAAGTGGTTGGTAAGTGGTTATTGGCCATGGGACGGGGGATGGGGGGGGCTACTCCATATTCATGGTCATGGTTTGGGAAATTTCGTTGGGATGACCAACAACCTCATATCAGTGTGATAGTCAGGTGTCCACAGACTTTGCCTGTATAAGTTAGACATTTTAATTGGGAATCATATCAGAAGAGTCTTTCTGGCATCTTTTTGCAGTAATTAGACTAATCTTTATCTGACATGTTATAGACAGGAGGGCATTGACATGTAAGGGTGACAGGTCCTCTTTTCCAGTCTCAGATGTCTTGGTTCACATGCAGAGCCCGCAGGGTCTTGCTATAAATATCACCTGACACTGATCCCTATCTTCATTACCCGCCCGTGTTTTTCTCACACCCGAGGTGTGAATAGACTCGTCACAAAGGACGAGGAATTCCCTCCAGGGAGAGTCATCTTCTGAGGAGGAAGTGAAAAGACTTGGGGGATTCACAGAGATTCGGTAGAAGTAGAATTTTGCAGGTTCCCACCAGCTAAGCCACCCCCCCCCCCCCCGGCTCACTTCTGTCATCCTGGACGAATTCAATGACATCATTGGGCACATGCCAACTACTGCCAGTGCCAGCGGCATTGTAATAAAGGGGAACATTTCTTTTAGGCCCACTATAAGGCCTGGTGGCAAACAGGCTGGATTTCTGGGGGGGGGGAATAATGTATCTCAGACCCCCATGCTGTAGCTGTATCTGTATTTCTATCTATTGGATAATGACTGTAATGAATTGAGGGGGATTATCAAAACTGCTAAAATGTAACATTTACATGATGCCGTTGTAGCTTTACCATGCCAGCAAGCTGGTTCCTGGTTTTATTTGAAGAGTCCTCAAGCAGAGCAAAGTATTTCAGGAGAGGAGAGTTATGCCGCGTACACACGAGCGGACTTTCCGGCAGACTTGGTCCGGCGGACCGGACTCCGTCGGACAATTCGATCGTGTGTGGGCTCCAGCGGACTTTTTTTTTCCCCAAAAGTCAGACGGACCTAGAAATAAAAAATGTTTCAAATCTTTCCGACGGACTCGAGTCCGGTCGAAAAATCCGCTCGTCTGTATGCTAGTCCGACGGACAAAAAAACGACGCTAGGGCAGCTATTGGCTACCTACAGGCTATCAACTTCCTTGTTTTAGTCCGGTTGTACGAAATCACGTACGAATCCGTCGGACTTTGGTGTGATCGTGTGTAGGCAAGTCCGTTCATTCAGAAAGCCCGTCGGATAGTGCGTCGGACCAGTCCGGTCGAAAAGTCCGCTCATGTGTACGCGGCATTACAGTGCCTTGATAAAGTATTCATACCCCTTGAAATATTTCATATTTTGTCATGTTACACCCAAAAACGTAAATGTATTTTATTGGGATTTTATGTGATAAGCCTCGTACACACGATCGGATTTTCCAGCAGACAAAGCCTCGGACTTTTGTCCGAAGGGCGATGGCCAAAAACTTGTCTTCCATACAGACGGCACACAATTTTCGGCCAACAAACACGAACATAGTAACGTACTAGACGTACTACGAGCCGATAAAGAGGAAGTTTAATTGTCATGAAAGTGGGTGAAGATGGTAGTTGCGCTGTGATGAAGGGGGGGGGGGGAGGGAAGCTACAAAGATGACTGAAGTGGCAAAGTGAACTAAAAAAGCAGAAACGGGCCAATGCATGAATGGATCCTACATGCTAAAAAAACATGGTGGGGATGCAGTGCAGTGCAGTGCAACGTAGCTGATCAACATGACTATAATGTTGAGGGCAGACAAAGCCTAATATATAAAGGTGATCGTGAAACAGTGACTGCTTGAATATAGCAAAACAAAAATGCATATACTAACACAAATAAGATGAATAATGACACAATGCAAAAAAATATATATATAATACAAGAAAAATATATGTGGGCTAGTGCCCCATTAGCAAAAACGTCCCAGATCCTGGTGAACTACAAGTGACAAATCCCTAGGACAAACATGGATATTAGTTCTATCATCCAGTCCAAAAAACAAAAACTCGTGATGAGAAACACAAAACAAGTCCAATCGTGAAGGGAGGGGGGATCTTCAGTGAGGACACCTCCGTGTATGCAAGCCGCTTACCTTACAGCTGTAAGGTGTACAGCCTGTGTTGCAAATGACCCGCAGGTGTAGACGTTCCGTGTATACAGGCAGTGACAATGATGAACATGCCAAGCGAAATATAAAAAATAAAAAGTATACAGCATGTAAAATAACTCTGCAATGACCACAGTGGAGGGGGGGCAAGACACACACGGGGGGAGGTTGCACTCACTTTCATGAAGTGAGTGCGGGCATCAATCCACGAGCGCCGAGCTCGTATGCCTCCAGGAGTGTCACCAATCTGGAATCTGTCCCCGTGCCTGGAAACTGGAATATGTCCCCGTGCCTCTCTCCTCAGTGTTCGTCAGGTAGAGTAGTGATGTACAGTGTGAGGGGGAAAGAGACGCACATAGCATGATCCCATATAAAAGGTATATTTATTTAATAAAACAAGTCCAATCAACTTACATTTAAAACAATGCTGCACGTGACTTCTTCAGAGGTTATCCTCTGAAGAAGTCACGTGACGTGACGATATGCATTAGGATTGGAGCACGGGACGCTGCCACAGACAAACAACAGGAGACGAGCTCGGCGCTCGTAGTTACTACACACTGCAGCATTGTTTTAAATGTAAGTTGATTGGACTTGTTTTATTAAATAAATATACCTTTTATATGGGATCACGCTATGTGCGTCTCTTTCCCCCTCACACTGTACATCACTACTCTACCTGACGAACACTGAGGAGAGAGGCACGGGGACATATTCCAGTTTCCAGGCACGGGGACAGATTCCAGATTGGTGACACTCCTGGAGGCATACGAGCTCGGCGCTCGTGGATTGATGCCCGCACTCACTTCATGAAAGTGAGTGCAACCTCCCCCCGTGTGTGTCTTGCCCCCCCTCCACTGTGGTCATTGCAGAGTTATTTTACATGCTGTATACTTTTTATTTTTTATATTTCGCTTGGCATGTTCATCATTGTCACTGCCTGTATACACGGAACGTCTACACCTGCGGGTCATTTGCAACACAGGCTGTACACCTTACAGCTGTAAGGTAAGTGGCTTGCATACACGGAGGTGTCCTCACTGAAGATCCCCCCTCCCTTCACAATTGGACTTGTTTTGTGTTTCTCATCACGAGTTTTTGTTTTTTGG
This sequence comes from Lithobates septentrionalis, assembly GCA_037952835.1. Taxonomy (NCBI): domain Eukaryota; kingdom Metazoa; phylum Chordata; class Amphibia; order Anura; family Ranidae; genus Lithobates; species Lithobates septentrionalis. The sequence goes on along the minus strand of JBBDGP010002681.1, from coordinate 220,115 downwards.
ACTGGATGATAGAACTAATATCCATGTTTGTCCTAGGGATTTGTCACTTGTAGTTCACCAGGATCTGGGACGTTTTTGCTAATGGGGCACTAGCCCACATATATTTTTCTTGTATTATATATATTTTTTTTTGCATTGTGTCATTATTCATCTTATTTGTGTTAGTATATGCATTTTTGTTTTGCTATATTCAAGCAGTCACTGTTTCACGATCACCTTTATATATTAGGCTTTGTCTGCCCTCAACATTATAGTCATGTTGATCAGCTACGTTGCACTGCACTGCACTGCATCCCCACCATGTTTTTTTAGCATGTAGGATCCATTCATGCATTGGCCCGTTTCTGCTTTTTTAGTTCACTTTGCCACTTCAGTCATCTTTGTAGCTTCCCTCCCCCCCCCCTTCATCACAGCGCAACTACCATCTTCACCCACTTTGGTCCCATTTGTCCTGCCTTGGATCAGTACTTAGGTGTTGCAGCAGTGTCCTTTTAGCGTAGCCCCCCCCCCCCCCCCCCGACAGCGCAGGAGTTTCCACTTTCACATTTTTAATTGTCATGAGCCACCCTTTGGGCTCCTTCTGCTAATTTCATGTTGGTAGAAGTTTGATGAGTGTTGATTGGCGCTTTTCTGTTCGCGCTTTTCAGTTCGTTTCTGAACGGCCGTTCGTCAACCAGCCATGTTGCGGAATCGGCCTTGGAGTTATTGCTTTGACCAGTCCAGTCCAGGAACAGGAGGAGGAGGATTTCTTGGACCAAAAATTGGTTGCTTTATTAATGGTGACCAATTATGTCAAATGCCTTTGCTGCCGGAGCTCCAGGAGAATAATCCGGATGATTTTCAGAATTATCTCTGGATGATGGACCCCTGCTTTCACCAACTTTTGGCATTGTTGACCCCCTATATTAAGAAGCAGGACACATGCATGAGGCCTTTATTTTATTTTTTGGTTGAATGATAATGATTTGATTTGTTATATTTTCTGTATTTTTGGATGCATAGAACGCACTTTTTGGTTAAGTTCTATTGGCAGATATCATGTCTAATTTTATTTGTTTTCTTTTTTTTAATGCACTATAAAAAAAAATTGTGTAGAATAATACTTGGCTATGTGTTTTACTTCAAATGACAGTTTGGGAGTCGGCAGTTACAATTTAACCACTTCAGCCCCGGAAGGATTTACCCCCTTCCTGACCAGAGCACTTTTTACAATTTGGCACTGCGTCGCTTTAACTGCTAATTGCGCGGTCATGCAATGGTGTACCCAAACGAAATTTGCGTCCTTTTCTTCCCACAAATAGAGCTTTCTTTTGATGGTATTTGATCACCTCTGCCATTTTTATTTTTTGCGCTATAAACGGAAAAAGACCGAAAATTTTGAAAAAAAATGATATTTTCTACTTTTTCTAAAAAAAATCCAATAAACTCAATTTTAGTCATACATTTAGGCCAAAATGTATTCGGCCACATGTCTTTGGTAAAAAAAAAGTCAATAAGCGTATATTTATTGGTTTGCGCAAAAGTTATAGCGCCTACAAACTAGGGTACATTTTCTGGAATTTACACAGCTTTTAGTTTATGACTGCCTATGTCATTTCATGAGGTGCTAAAATGGCAGGGCAGTACAAAACCCCCCCAAATGACCCCATTTTGGAAAGTAGACACCCCAAGGAAATTGCTGAGAGGCATGTTGAACCCATTGAATATTTATTTTTTTTGTCCCAAGTGATTGAATAATGACAAAAAAAAAAATTTACAAAAAGTTGTCACTAAATGATATATTGCTCACACAGGCCATGGGCATATGTGGAATTGCACCCCAAAATACATTCAGCTGCTTCTCCTGAGTACGGGGATACCACATGTGTGGGACTTTTTGGGAGCCTAGCCGCGTATGGGGCCCCAAAAAGCAAGCACCGCCTTCAGGATTTCTAAGGGCATAGATTTTTGATTACACTCCTCACTACCTATCACAGTTTTGAAGGCCATAAAATGCCAAGATGGCACAAAACACCCCCAAATGACCCCATTTTGGAAAGTAGACACCCCAAGCTATTTGCTGAGAGGTATGTTGAGTCCATGGAATATTTTATTTTTTGACACAAGTTGTGGGAATGTGACAATTTTTTTTTTTTTTGCACAAAGTTGTCACTAAATGATATATTGCTCACACAGGCCATGGGCATATGTGGAATTGCACCCCAAAATACATTCTGCTGATTCTCCTGAGTATGGGGATACCACATGTGTGGGACTTTTTGGGAGCCTAGCCGCGTACGGGGCCCCGAAAACCAATCACCGCCTTTAGGATTTCTAAGGGCATAAATTTTTTATTTCACTCCTCACTACCTATCAGAGTTTTGAAGGCCATAAAATGCCAAGATGGCACAAAACCCCCCCAATTGACCCCATTTTGGAAAGTAGACACCCCAAGCTATTTGCTGAGAGGCATGTTGAGTCCATGGAATATTTTATATTTTGACACAAGTTGCGGGAAAGTGACAATTTTTTTTTTTTTTTTTTTTGCACAAAGTTGTCACTAAATGATATATTGTTCAAACATGCCATGGGCATATGTGGAATTACACCCCAAAATATATTCTGCTGCTTCTCCTGAGTACGGGGATACCACATGTGTGGGACTTTTTGGGAGCCTAGCCGCGCACGGGGCCCCGAAAACCAAGCACCGCCTTCAGGATTTATAAGGACATACATTTTTGATTTTACTCCTCACTACCTATCACACTTTTGAAGGCCATAAAATGCCAAGATGGCACAAAACCCCCCCAAATGACCCCATTTTGGAAAGTAGACACCCCAAGCTATTTGCTGAGAGGCATGGTGAGTATTTTGCAGCTCTCATTTGTTTTTGAAAATGAAGAAAGGCAAGAAAAACGTATTTTTTTTTTCTTTTTTCAATTTTCAAAACTTTGTGACAAAAAGTGAGGTCTGCAAAATACTCACTATACCGCTCAGCAAATAGCTTTGGGTGTCTATTTTCCAAAATGGGGTCATTTGGGGGGGGGGGGTTGTGCCATCTGGGCATTCCATGGCCTCCGAAACTGTGATAGGCAGTGAAGAGTGAAATCAAAAATTTACGCCCTTAGAAAGCCTGAAGGCGGGGCTTGGTTTTCGGGGTCCCGTACGCGGCTAGGCTCCCAAAAAGTCTCACACATGTGGTATCCGCGTACTCAGGAGAAGCAACAGAATGTATTTTGGGGTGTAATTTCACATATTCCCATGGCATGTTTGAGCAATATATCATTTAGTGACAACTTTGTGCAAAAAAAAAAAAAATAAAAAAAAAATTGTCTTTTTCCCGCAACTTGTGTCACAATATAAAATATTCCATGGACTCGACATGCCTCTCAGCAAATAGCTTGGGGTGTCTACTTTCCAAAATGGGGTCATTTGGGGGGGTTTTGAACTGTCCTGGCATTTTATGCACAACATTTAGAAGCTTATGTCACACATCACCCACTCTTCTAACCACTTGAAGACAAAGCCCTTTCTGACACTTATTGTTTACATGAAAAAATTATTTTTTTTTGCAAAAAAATTACTTTGAACCCCCAAACATTATATATTTTTTTAAAGCAAATGCCCTACAGATTAAAATGGTGGGTGTTTATTTTTTTTTTTCACACAGTATTTGCGCAGCGATTTTTCAAACGCATTTTTTGGGGAAAAAACACACTTTTTTAAATTTTAATACACTAAAACACACTATTTTGTCAAAATGTTTGATGAAATAAAAAAGATGATCTTAGGCCGAGTACATGGATACCAAACATGACATGCTTTAAAATTGCGCACAAACGTGCAATGGCGACAAACTAAATACATTTTTAAAAGCCTTTAAAAGCCTTTACAGGTTACCACTTTAGATTTACAGAGGAGGTCTACTGCTAAAATTACTGCCCTCGGTCTGACCTTCGCGGTGATACCTCACATGCATTGTGCAATTGCTGTTTACATTTGACGCCAGACCGACGCTTGCGTTCGCCTTTGTGCGAGAGCAGGGGGGGGGGGGCAGGGGTGCTTTTTTTTTTTTTTTTTTTTTTTTAATTATTTTTTTTGCTTTTTTATCTTATTTTTAAACTGTTCCTTTCATTTTTATTTTTTTTTTTATCATTTTTATTGTTATCTCAGGGAATGTAAATATCCCCCATGATAGCAATAGGTAGTGACAGGTACTCTTTTTAGAAAAAATTGGGGTCTATTAGACCCTAGATCTCTCCTCTGCCCTCAAAGCATCTGACCACACCAAGATCGGTATGATAAAATGCTTTCCCAATTTCCCAATGGCGCTGTTTACATCCGGCGAAATCTAAGTCATGAAATGCTTGTAGCTTCCAGTTTCTTAGGCCATAGAGATGTTTGGAGCCATTCTGGTCTCTGATCAGCTCTATGGTCAGCTGGCTGAATCACCGGCTGCATTCTCAAGTTCCCTGTTGGGACAGGAGAGCCAGAGAAAAACATGGACGACGGTGTGGGGGGGGGGCATTCCCTCCCACTGCTTGTAAAAGCAGTCTAGAGGCTAATTAGCCGCTAGGATTGCTTTTACAAGAAAGCCGACCACTGGCTGAAAAGAATGATACCAAGATGATACCTAAACCTGCAGGCATCATTCTGGTATAACCACTCAAAGTCCAGCAACATACCAGTACGTTGCTGGTCCTTGTTGGGCATACATTGTAAACTTTTTTTCATGCAGCCTGTGGGCTGAATGAAAAAAAGATATTGATCGGTGGGTATGCCCACCATTAGAATACCTCCCTTCATCCACCCACTTCTAATGATGGGCATACATGCACCGTATATATATGCCGAAGCATGGGGGCATCCTCCCGCAAAAGGCAGGAGCAAATCGCTCCTCCACCCACTGCTGCCCCCACGCTTCGGCATATATGCTGAAGTATGTAACTGTGGTGGTGAAATCACCTCCGACAGCGCTGGAGTCACTGCTTTATGTATCGTGGGAGCAAACGCTGTTGCTGTCAAGATAAATAAATCCGTGCTGCAACTGAATGGCGTACCTGCGAAGCAAATGATGGTTAACAAAAAAACAAAGTAACATTACAGTATAACAGTAATACTTACCATACCTGCAAAGCAAAATACAAAAAAAAATAGTAAAAAATAAAACATTTAACGCAACCTGTGCCTACCTAAAAAATATATATGCCGAAGCATGGGGGCATCCTCCCGCAAAAGGCAGGAGCAAATCGCTCCTCCACCCACTGCTGCCCCCACGCTTCGGCATATATGCTGAAGTATGTAACTGTGGTGGTGAAATCACCTCCGACAGCGCTGGAGTCGCGGCTTTATGTATCGTGGGAGCAAACGCTGTTGCTGTCAAGATAAATAAATCCGCTCTGCAGCTGAATGGCGTACCTGAAAACACAAAGGTGGTTAACAATAAAAAAAACAAAGTATAAAAAAATTGCATACCTATAAAGCAAACATGATAAAAACATAACAATAAAACATTGCAGTATAGAATGCAGAACAATAGAGAGAGAACAATAAAACAACAACTATTTTTGTTTTTTTTATTTTATATTTTTTTTGTGTTTTTTTCTTTTTTTTACTTTTTTTTGTTTTTTTTACACTTTTTTTTGTAACTTTAACTTTTTTAACTGGTACCAGGTTTGGGTCTCTCAAAATGCGACAGCATCTTGGGAGACCCTGTGGAAGTGTGCCTAGTCTGTGCAGTGCTGTACCCTACGCTAATACTCCACTAGTGTGTGGTAGCGTTCAAAACATTCACCAATGCAAAGACCAGGAATGCCAGGACAGAGGGGACAACAATACCGGGTGTCACGCCTAAATCCGCGCTTGCTGCAGACACGACATCTTTTTTGGGGGGTTCGTTGGGTAGGGGTACTCGGGAGGGCATAAAGAAAATGCCTCTCATGCAGCCGGCTTACTGCATTCGGTTGGGGATGGTGAGGTGGAGCACCGTCTGGATACAGAAGGGCTCTGACGATCTCTTCCTGGAATGTAAGGAAGGATCCAGTCCGTTCTGAAGCTCTGTATAGCACATGAGCGTTCAGCAAAGCCAATTGAAATAAATAAACAGACACTTTTTTGTACCAGCGTCTGGCCTTACGGGCAACTAGGTACGGCGCCAACAACTGGTCGTTGAGGTCCACCCCTCCCATATTAAGGTTGTATTCGTGGACACAGAGGGGTTTCTCCACAACACCAGTCGCCGTAGGAATTTGGACCGTCGTGTCTGCATGAAGGGAGGTGAGAACGAAAACATTCTTCTTATGCCTCCACTTCATAGCGAGCAAATTATTATACTTCAAGCAGGCTCTCTCCCCCAGCCTAAGACGGGAATCTACAAGCCGCTGGGGAAAGCCCCGGCGATTAGGTCGCACGGTGCCACATGCTCCAATCTGATGATCAAAAAGGTGGCTAAAAAGTGGCACGCTCGTATAATAATTGTCCACGTACAAGTGGTACCCCTTTCCGAATAAGGGTGACACCAAGTCCCACACTATCTTGCCAGCGCTTCCTATGTAGTCAGGGCAGTTTGTCGGCTCTACGTGACTATCTTTTCCCTCGTAAACCATAAATCTACATGTATAGCCTGTGGCCCTGTCACAGAGCTTATACATCTTGACCCCGTATCTGGCACGCTTGCTGGGAAGGTACTGTTTGAATGACAAGCGGCCAGAAAATTTAACCAGGGACTCATCAACGCAGACAACTTGATGGGGGGTAAACAAGTCTGCAAAACGTTGGTTGAAGTGGTTTACGAGGGGCCGAATTTTGTAGAGCCGATCGTATCCAGGGTCTCCACGAGGACGACAGAGTTCATTGTTGTTGAAGTGCATGAACCGCAAAATCTGCTCGTATCATGCCCTGGCCATGGAAGCAGAGAACAAGGGTGAATGGTAAATTGGGTCAGTGGACCAATATGACCGCAACTCACTCTTTTTATTCAACCCCATGAGGAGGGAAAGGCCCAGAAAGATCTTAAATTCGGAGACCGTAATTGGTCTCCAATCTCTGGCAAGGGTGGACTGGGGCATAGTGGCGATGTGTTGACCAGCGTATAAATTGCTTTGGTCCACAATAGATCTATAGAGATCTTCGGTGAAAAACAGCGAATAAAAATCCAGTGGCATAAAGTCAACTGTTTCCACCTGAATTCCGGGTTGGCCAGTGAAAGGGGGAAGTACGGGTGCTGCAGAAGTGGTGGGTACCCAATTCGGATTGGCCAATGCAGCAGGAAGGGCACTATGGGCACGACGGGCCTGTGTTCGTCTTCTTGGTGGCAGCGGGACACTACTAGTGCTTGCCACCTCGCCAGCTTGAACTGCACTTATGGGACTCGCCACGTCACCAAGTGTTACTGCAGTGCTGGATGTACGACCAGGGTGTACTAGGCCGCTGGTGCTTGCCAGTTCACCAGAAGGAGTAGCGGCGCTAGTACTTCTCTGCTCCATACGAGAGCCCTGCGGTTCTTGCACTTCAAGGACAGCATAAGTTCGGGGTCTGGTACGCCTGACCTTAGCAGGGACCACAACTCCGTCGTCAGAGCTATCTGTCATGGAGCCGCTGTCCTCTACAGGATCGTATTCTGAGCCTGAATCTGACAGATGAGTGACTTCCTCTTCACTATCTGTCATGCTCAGAATCCTGTAGGCCTCTTCACTAGTGTACCTTCGATTTGCCATTTTGGCCTCTAAATTTAGGGGTACACTAGTGAGACTCACAGGCAAAAAAGCTCCCGACTGTCAGCGACTGATTCAAAACGCTACCAAAAAACTGTTAGCGATCGCAGGGATCAGGCCTGACTCTGCGACCGCTGCAGTTATGTGTGCTTAGTGTTTTGTAAGTGTCAGTAATCGATCGATACTGCACTTGGGTGGGCTGGGCTGGGCCGAGGAGCAAAACGCAGGTGCTAGCAGGTATCTGGGCTGATCCCGCTAACACTGCGTTTCAGGGAACCCTAAACTGCTGGGGAGTATAGATCTGATCGGATCAGATATCGATCCGTTCAGATACTATAGCACTAAGGGAGGTGTATGCCTTATCTGATCCTAAAAACTTAACTTCTATCACCGCCGGGCAATTAGGGGGTTAAACCTTTATAAGGTAATAAACGGCGGGTGCCCTAAAACTATAATAAACTGTAATAAACTATAATAAACTACAAAAAACAAACTATCTAACCAGCGTCACCCGTAACACTTATACGGTGATCGCTGGTGAAAGGGTTAACTAGGGGGCAATCAGGGGGTTAAAACCTTTAGCAGGTAGTATATGGGGGTCCCTGTCGCTATAAAACACTGACAGCGAACCTATATACTTTCCTCCCTAACTAGCGTCACCTGTGTCACTAATACAGCGATCAGAAAAACGATCGCTTAGCGACACTGGTGACGGGGGGTAATCAAGGGGTTAACTTTTATTAGGGGGGGTTAGGGGGTACCCTGGACCTAAGGGGGCTAACCTAACTGCCCTAACACTTATAACTGACAAACTGACACCAATGCAAAAAAAAACAAAACACTGCTATTGGTGTCAGAGTGACAGTGGGTACAGGGGGGTGATCGGGGGGTGATCGGGGGGTGACAGGGGGGTGAAAAGTGTGCCTGGCGTGTTCTACTGAGCGTGTGGTGTTGGTGCACTTACTTGGATGTCTTCTCTCCTCGGCGTCGGATCAAAAAGCCCGGCTCCAGGAGAGATGACATCACTTCCTCTCCCTCTGTTTACATTACAGAGGGAGAGGAAGCATTTGATTCGTGGGAGCGATCGGGAGGGGGTGGCAATCAATGGATGGCCTCCCCCTGACCCCCAATCGCCCGCGAACAAGACCCGACCACCCAGGGCACCGGGGGGGGTCCGATCGGACCCCCCGCCCGCGGGAAGGCATCACGTTTCAGGTACGTGATTTTGCCTGCCCGTGCCGACCTGCTCACGTATATAGGCGTGAGGCGGTCGGCAAGTGGTTAAAAAATACAATGTAATATTGACAAAGGACACCAACATAGTTGTATTTGAACGTAAAAACTACGAGATAATGATGTTGTGGTAACTTGCACCAAAAAAATAAATAACAAGCATAATAATATTATTCTTGATTTCATTAGAAAAAAAAGCCTTTGAAAAATAGTTTGCGATAACTCCATCAGTATCACCAGCAAAGCAGCTTCATTATTATCCCATTAAAGAAGAAGAGAATTGTGCGCTGCATTTCCAGATTTCATAATTTGCCGCGTCTCGAATGTTAATTCTCCATTTCGAGCGCGAGTTTACAAGACCGACCGCTTCCGGCTCGTCCTTGCTTCCGAGCATGCGTGTTTGTACTTTGGACTTTTGTCTGACAGACTTCTGTACACACGCTCGGAAAATACAACAACACACATTTGTCCGCGGAAAATTTATAAGCCTGCCATCCAACATTTGTCTGCGGAAAATCCGACAAAAATTGTCCGATGGAGCGTACAAACGGTCGGATTTACCGCCAACAGCCTGTCATCACACAATTCCCATCGGAAAATCCGATCGTGTGTACGAGGATTTGGACCAACACAAAGTGGCACATAATTGTGATGTGGAAGGAAAATGATAAATGGTTTTCCACATTTTTTACAAATAAATATGTGAAAAGTGTGTGTGGGGGGCATTTGCCCTTTACTCTGATACCCCTAACTAAAATCTAGTGGAACCAATCGTCTTCAGAAGTCCTCTAATTAGTAAATAGAGTCCAGCTGTGTATAATTTTATCTCAGTATAAATACAGCTGTTCTGTGAAGCCCTCAGAGGTTTGTTAGAGAACCTTATTGAACAAACAGCATCATGAAGGCCAAGGAACACACCAGACAGGTCAGGGATAAAGTTGTGGAGAAGTATAAAGCAGGGTTAGGTTATAAAAAAATATCCCAAGCTTTGAAAATCTCACGGAGCTCTGTTCAATCCATCATCAGAAAATGGAAGGAGTATGGCACAACCGCAAACCTACCAAGACATGGCCGTCCACCTAAACTGACCGGCCGGGCAAGGAGAACATTCATCAGAGAAGAGCCAAGAGGTCCATGGTAACTCTGGAGGAGCTGCAGAGATCCACAGCTCAGGTGGGAAAATCTGTCCACAGGACAACTATTAGTCGTGTTCTCCACAAATCTGCCCTTTATGGAAGAGTGACAAGAAGAAAGACATTGGAGAAAGAAAGTCATAAGAAGTCCTGTTTGCAGTTTGTGAGAAGCCATGTGGAGGACACAGCAAACATGTGGAAGAAGGTGATCTGGTCAGATGAGACCAAAATTGAACTTTTTGGCCTAAAAGCAAAACGCTATGTGTGGCGGAAAATTAACACTGCACATCACCCTGAACACACCATCCCCACCGTGAAACATGGTGGTGGCAGCATCATGTGGTGGGGATGCTTTTCTTCAGCAGGGACAGAGGAGCTGGTCAGAGTTGATGGGAAGATGGATGGAGCCAAATCAGTGGCGGCTGGTGCTCAAAATTGCAGAGAAAGGGGGTTCTACAAAGTATTGACTCAGGGGGGCACCGTACAAATGCCCCCCCCCCCCCACACACACACACACACACACTTTTCACATATTTATTTGTATCATTTATCATTTTCCTTCCACTTCACAATTATGTGCCACTTTGTGTTGGTCTATCACATAAAATCCCAATAAAATACATTTACGTTTTTGGTGGTAACATGACAAAATGTGGTAAATTTCAAGGGGTATGAATACTTTTTCAAGGCACTGTAGATAGAGTTAGAAGCAGAGTCCTCTAGCAGATCAGAGTATTTCATTAGATGAAAGATAATATAGGGATTTGTGTCGGTGATGAAATGTTCCATGTGCTGTATGCAGTGGAATTGCTCTGGTATTGCTCTCGTTGTAAAACATAATGGATGAGTCAGGCACATGTTTGGCCCTCTCATAGGATGATGTGATGGTCCCCGGACTCCCTGATATGAGCCTATAGGCCGAGCAGATGATTTCAGTAAAAATATTTGTGGTTCTTTATTCACCAATCACATGACCCTAAATCCAATCAGCAGCTCTCACCCCGATCTCACCTGACTCATACATTTTATTTCCTTTTAAATGTTCCTTGTTACATTTGTAGTCTAGACCTCTTCATCCCCCCCGACTGACTTCACAGAACCAGCAGCTGGAAAAACGTACAAAACATATGATATTCTCATTTATGTTGGGAGAATTATTGTAGGCATGATGACATAACAGAAATATCCGATAAAACTGGAGGACAGGAAATATCTGTGTTGCTATTATTACGCTTGTTAAACATTTATATAGCTCTGACATACACCATGGTGCTGTACAGAGAACATGGAGCCAGTCACATCAGTCTCTGTATGAGAGGAGCTTACACTCTATCAGTTGCAGCTGGTGCTCAAAATGTTTGGGGGCGCAAGCAAACTGAAAAATTCTGAAAAAAAAAACATCAATTGCAGCCACTGTGCCATCAAACACAGCTACTGTGCCCATCAATTGCAGCCACTGTGCCATCAAATGCCACCACTGTGCCCATTAAATGCAGCCACTGTGCCCATCAATTGCTGCCACTGTGCCCATCAAACGCTGCCACTGTGCCCATCAATTGCAGCCACTGTGCCCATCAATTGCTGCCACTGTGCCCATCAAACGCTGCCACTGTGCCCATCAATTGCAACCGCTGGGCCCATCAAATGCTGCCACTGTGCCACTGTCCATAAAGACATGGATGAGTGAGTTTGGGGTGGAGGAACTTGACTGGCCTGCACAGACCTCACCCCAACAGAACACCTTTGGGATGAATTAGAGCAGAGACTGCGAGCCAGACCTTCTCGTTCAACATCAGTGCCTGACCTCACAAATGCTCTTCTGGAATAATGGTCAAACATTCCCATAGACGCACTCCTAAACCTTGTGGACGGCCTTCCCAGAAGAGTTGAAGCTGTTATAGCTACAAAGGGTGGACCAACTCAATATTGAACCCTACGGACTAAGACTGGGATCCCATTAAAGTTCATGTGTGTAAAGGCAGGCGTCCCAATACTTTTGGCAATATAGTGTATCTTTATGTGACCCACATTCAAAATCGGGGACACTTCCAACTGCCAATAAGAAAATGGGACAAGTCTAGCCATGTATGTCCATTCTTTGTGTTAGAAATACCGCTAGAAGTCTTGGTGGTGGTATTGGTAATGGTTCCAAAATCCAAAAAGTACTTTTGGGCTTTAACTTCATATGATGGTGTCCCAGAGCGGCCGCCCTCACGGGCCCGCAGGGGCGCGCAGCGCGGCGATCGCGGTTGCTAGGGCATGGCGCGACCCCGATCTCTGTGAAGAGCCGCTCCCGCGGCTCTTTAACCATGTGATCGGCTGTGTCCAATCACAGCCGGTCACATGTAAACAAGGAAGTGCTGGTAATCATCTGTAAGAGAACTGTCAGGATGCGCCCGGCACGCACACGTGCGCATGCACGCATTCACGGGCATCAGCAGATTTCCTTGCGCAGGAACACACATCTGACCACAATTGGCACCTGACAGCCTATTTAAGGGTTGCTCTGATTTCTGTCAGGTGCTGCTTGATCTTCAGCTGTGTCCTGAGATTCTGAAACCCTGTTTGTCTTGACTTCCTGTTGCTGAAACCCTGGCCTTCCTGACCCTGTTTCTGGACTCTGATTACTGGTTCATGATCCTGGCTTCCTGTTTGACCTTGCTCCTGTTTATACCTTGGTACCTCGCTGCCCGCCCGTTACCGAACCCGGCTTACCTGTTGACCTCGCTTCTGTCTCCTGTTTGGCTCCACGCTGTTTCCGAGTACCTGTGCTGGCCGTCCATCCTCTCAGCTGTGCTGGTTCCAGCTCTTCACCAGAAACCCTGCCTGCACTTCCCAGTCTGCAACACTTCTGGCAAGTCCTGCACACAGCATTCACAGGCACTCGTGTTCCTCCTGATCCTTGCCACCATCTGTTCCATCTCCAGTGGGGCTTGGATTGGAGATACAAGAGAGGCTGACCTCGTCATTTCAGACTCCTACCAGGTACGTGACAGTATCAAGCAGCCACAAATGGAGTCTGAAAGGGAGGCCTCTCCACCAGAGAACATTTACAGATCTATTTCTGTGCTATCCAATATTGTGCAGAAGTTACAAGAAAATCTGAGTCGCATGGAAGAGCGATTTCCCCACAATGAGAATGTCGCATTGGCCTGTGCTCCGCTTTTGGTCTCTGATTCATATACCCAAACAGAGCCCGGCTTGTTCCATGAGGTTGCTTCTGCTCCTGAACCCAGGGTGCCTATGCCTGAGCGATTCTCCGGAAATCGCAAGAAGTTTCGCACATTCCGGAATTCCTGTGAACTATATTTCTCCCTGTTACCCCGGACCTTCACGTCTGAAAACATCAAGGTGGGGTTTATTATTACATTACTATTGGATGAACCACTTTCCTGGGCTCATCATCTCCGGGAACAACATGACCCTGTCCTGACAACCACGGATTCTTTCTTCTCAGCCATGGCTCAGCTTTATGCAGACCCCTTCTACCAGCAGACTGCCGAATTCATGCTTGGCAAATTACAGCAAGGTCCAAGGCCTGCTGAGGAATATGTAACTGATTTCCGTGTATGGAGTGCAGATACCCAATGGAATCATTCCGCACTTCGCCACCAGTTTCGACTAGGACTGTCTGACACCTTAAAGGATGAGCTTGCCAGAGTGGGAGTTCCAGCATCCCTGGAAGACCTGATCGATCTAACCATTCAGATCGATCGGCGATTACGTGAAAGGCAATTCGAAAGGTCCAAAGGAACCCTTTCTGTGGCTTCAAGGTCTGACATTCCTGCATCCTCATGCGTTGCATCCCCCAGAAGGAGGGAACTGCATAAGACTCCTCATAGAAGTTTTCGAAGACCACCCCTTTCTCCTGATGAACGCCTTCATCGATTACAGGACAATCTGTGTCTCTATTGCGGGGAGGCAGGTCACTTTATACAGACTTGCCCCGCAAAGACCCGCAGGTCTTTCTCCCGTCAGCCTCACATGATGCATCTCTCAGGGAGGTACCAGTCTCATGTCTCTCTTTCCATTGTGCTCCAGTTTTCTGAAAAGACTGTTCCTGTACTTGCAATCATAGACTCTGGGGCCTGTAGTTGTTTTATGGACACTGCATTTGCTTCTCTCCACCAGCTGCCTGTATGTGCCAAGAAGCAGGAATTCCATGTTCATCTGGCTGACGGTTCCGGCATTAAATCAGGCCCAGTTACCCAAGAGACTTTACCTATTTCCTGCCGTACTTCTTCCGGCCACCATGAATTCCTCCGTTTGGATATCATAGCTTCGCCCATGTTCCCGGTCATCCTTGGCATTCCATGGTTGAAGGCACATAATCCTCACATTAACTGGCTTACCGGAGACATCTCCTTTTCCTCTGACTACTGCCAAATTCACTGCCTACCTGAAAAGATTTTCAATACCACACCCCTCCTGGGTATCCTCCCTGACCATGAAACCTCTAATCTGGTCCCTGCTGCCTACCACGAGTATCTGGATGTATTTAACAAGAAAGGAGCAGACACTCTTCCTCCCCATAGAACATATGATTGTCCTATTGAACTTTTACCAGGGGCCGAGATCCCATTTGGGCGAATTTATCCTCTCTCTGAGCCTGAACTAGAAGCCCTGCGGATTTATATAGATGAAAGCCTTGAAAAACAGTTCATCCGGCCCTCCACTTCACCAGCAGGAGCCGGTATTTTCTTTGTGGAAAAGAAAGACCATACCCTTAGGCCCTGTGTGGACTATCGTGACCTTAACAGGGTCACTGTTAAAAACCGGTACCCTCTGCCTCTGATCCCTGAACTTTTTCAAAGGCTGCGTGGGGCACGAGTGTTCTCCAAATTGGATCTGAGAGGTGCTTATAATCTTGTCAGAATCAGGGAGGGAGATGAATGGAAGACGGCCTTCCGAACACGCTTCGGGCATTTTGAATATCAAGTCATGCCATTCGGACTCTGCAACGCCCCTGCCACATTCCAACATCTGGTTAATGACGTTTTTCGGGACTTCCTTGATTTATTCGTCATCGTGTATCTGGATGACATCCTTATATTCTCTGAAACTTTAGAATCCCATAGGACTCATGTAAAAAAAGTACTGGGTCGGCTGAGGGAACACCGCCTTTACGCAAAGGCTGAGAAATGTGACTTTGAAAGACCAACCATACATTTCCTGGGACTTGTCATCTCTGCTGACGGTATCTCCATGGACCCACAGAAAGTCACTTCCGTCCTGGAATGGCCTGCCCCTGTTGACAGGAAAGCTGTTCAGAGATTTGTGGGATTCGCCAACTTTTACAGAAAATTTATCAAGAACTTTTCTGGTATCATCACTCCCATCACTCAGTTAACAAAGCAGCATGTTCCTTTCCGATGGACCCCTGAAGCTCAAACAGCTTTTGAACAGTTAAAAACTTTATTCACGTCAGCTCCTATCTTGAAACATCCTGATCCATCCTTAGCCTACGTTTTGGAGGTGGATGCCTCTGAGAGTGCACTAGGCGCTATTTTGTCTCAACGCCAAGGTCCCAAATCTTTGCTCCATCCTGTGGCCTTTTTCTCTAAGAAATTAAATCCTTCTGAAAGGAACTATGATGTTGGAGACCGAGAATTGCTGGCTATCAAGGCTGCGCTTGAAGAATGGCGCTACCTCCTGGAAGGAGCAGCTCACCCCATCCTCATATTCACGGACCATAAAAATCTCGAATACTTGAGGACGGCTAGACGACTAAGACCCCGGCAGGCAAGGTGGGCACTTTTCTTCTCTCGTTTTATGTTCCATATAACTTATCGTCCTGGCTCAAAGAATGGTAAACCGGATGCCTTGTCCCGCATGTTCAGCGACCCAGTGGTATCCTCAGAACCTGATACTATTCTACCAGCCAAAAATTTTTTGCTTCTTCAGGCGGATTTGATGTCTCAGATAAAAGCAGATGTGATAAACCAACCACCTTCCAAAGATCTGGCTCTTCAATTGAGGGATGGTCTGTACTTTCATAAGAAGCAAATCTTTATCCCTGAGCAATTCAGAGTTTCTGTCCTGAGGCGATGTCATGACCACCCATTAGCGGGCCACTTTGGAATTCGCAAAACGGCCGATCTGATCTCTCGTACATTCTGGTGGCCAGACTTGATGCAAGACTGCAAAAGATATGTTAATTCGTGTGTGACATGCCTTCGGAATAAGACGGACAGAGCCAAAACTTGGGGCCTACTTGAGCCACTCCCTGTACCTGAGAAACCATGGAGCATGATCTCCATGGATTTCATTGTGGAACTCCCCCCATCTGAAAACTTCACCACCGTGTTTGTTGTGGTGGATCGCCTGACCAAGATGGCCCATTTTGTACCCTTACAAGGAACTCCTTCGGCCACAGAGACCGCCTCAGCTTTCATCAAGGAGATTGTAAGATTACATGGTGTCCCTGATAGCATCATCTCTGATCGTGGGGTGCAGTTTACGTCTAGATTTTGGAGGGCATTATGCCAAGCACTGAACATTGAACTCCGCCTCTCCACAGCCTACCATCCACAAACTAATGGACAAACTGAAAGAACCAATCAAACCCTTGAGCAGTACTTACGGTGTTTTTCCTCTTTTGCACAAGATGACTGGCTATCACTTCTCCCACTGGCAGAATTTTCATACAATAATTCCATCCACTCTGCAACCAAGCAATCACCCTTTTTTGCCAATTATGGGTACCACCCCTCTTTCTTACCTGAGCTGGCCATTGAATCATCTGTACCTGCTGTACAAAACAGATTAAACTTCCTCAGTACTAATAACCAATTACTGCAAGATACAATCTCCAAGACTCAAGCAAGCAATAAAAAGTTCTTCGACAAGAAGAAGAGAGGTAATCTGAACCTTAAACCTGGAGACAAGGTCTGGCTTTCCACAACAAACTTGAAACTGAGCTGTCCTTCAAGAAAACTTGGCCCAAAATTTTTGGGACCCTTCCCAGTCAAGAGGAAAATTAATGCAGTGGCATTCGAGTTGGTGTTACCCAAGAATCTAAAGATCCACCCTGTATTCCATGTCTCTTTGTTGAAACCAGCTGTACCAAATCCATTTCCAGATCGGGTTTCTGAAATTCCTCCTCCACTGCTCATCGAAGGGAATGAGGAATTTGAGGTGGAAGCCGTGTTGGACTGTAGAAGAAGGCATAACCAAACACAGTTCCTCATTAAATGGAAAGGCTATGGGTCGGAGGAAAATTCCTGGGAACCAGCTTCAGATGTGCATGCTCCCAAACTAGTGCAAGCCTTTTTTCAACGCCACCCAGAGAAAAGACACTTGAAGGGCATCCGGAGGCTGCCCTTAAGGGGGGGGCAATGTAAGAGAACTGTCAGGATGCGCCCGGCACGCACACGTGCGCATGCACGCATTCACGGGCATCAGCAGATTTCCTTGCGCAGGAACACACATCTGACCACAATTGGCACCTGACAGCCTATTTAAGGGTTGCTCTGATTTCTGTCAGGTGCTGCTTGATCTTCAGCTGTGTCCTGAGATTCTGAAACCCTGTTTGTCTTGACTTCCTGTTGCTGAAACCCTGGCCTTCCTGACCCTGTTTCTGGACTCTGATTACTGGTTCATGATCCTGGCTTCCTGTTTGACCTTGCTCCTGTTTATACCTTGGTACCTCGCTGCCCGCCCGTTACCGAACCCGGCTTACCTGTTGACCTCGCTTCTGTCTCCTGTTTGGCTCCACGCTGTTTCCGAGTACCTGTGCTGGCCGTCCATCCTCTCAGCTGTGCTGGTTCCAGCTCTTCACCAGAAACCCTGCCTGCACTTCCCAGTCTGCAACACTTCTGGCAAGTCCTGCACACAGCATTCACAGGCACTCGTGTTCCTCCTGATCCTTGCCACCATCTGTTCCATCTCCAGTGGGGCTTGGATTGGAGATACAAGAGAGGCTGACCTCGTCATTTCAGACTCCTACCAGGTACGTGACATCATCTCTCCTCGCCTCGCACTGACAGTGTGTGGCGAGGAGAGCCGATCAGGGGAATCTCCACGCAGGGGGACATCTAGGAATGTAATCAGGGCACTGATTACAATATTGCAATATAGTGTCAAAAATCAGTGCCCACCATTGCCCACCAATGCCAGCTATCAGTGCTCACCAGTGGCAGCAATCAGTGCCCACCACTGCCCACAAGTGCCACCAATCAGTGCCCATTAGCAATGCCAGTCAGTGCTGGCAATCAGTGCTGCCCATCAATGCCCATCACTGCTGTCAATCAATGCCCATCATTAATGCCCATTAGTATCACCCATCAGTGCCACCTATCAATGTCCATCAGTGCCCATCAGTACCGCCTATCCGTGCCGCCTATCAGTGCCCACCAATGTCGCCTATTAGTTCCCACCAGTGCCACCTAACAGTGCCCATCAGTGTCGCCTATCAGTGCTCATTAGTGCCACCTATAAGTGCCCATAAGTGCGGCATATTAGTGCCTCCTCATCAGTGCCACCTAATCCGTGCCCATAAGTGCCACCTCATCAATGCCCACCAGTTCCGCCTATAAGTGCCCATCAGTGCCGCCTCATCAGCGCACATCAGTGAAGGCGAAAAATTACTTAGTTACAAAATTTACTGACAGAAAAAAAAAGTAAAAAACATTTTTTTTCAAAATTTTTGGTCTTTTTTTTTTTTTGTAAAAAAATCCCAAAAAACCCAGCAGTGATTAAATACCACCAAAAGAAAGCTCTATTTGTGTGAAGAAAATGATAAAAAATGTGTTTGGGTACAGTGTAGCATGACCGCGCAATTGTCCTTCAAAGTGCGACAGCGCTGAAAAATGGCCTGGACAGGAAGGGGGTGGAAGTACCCGGTAGGCAAATGATTAAAGGAGCATACATTTCAGATCTAGTTTCCTAACTACCTATCATGTTTTTGAAGGTCCCGGAGGACCTGGACAATGGAAACGCCAACAAAATGACCACATACATATTTCCCCCAACATATTAAACACAAGTTTTTGAAAAACGTGAAAAAAAAAAAAAAGTAAAACATTATTTTTTTTTTACATAACCCCTTCAGGTCTTTGGAAAGAGCAACCAGATTCTCAACCACAAACAAAAGTTATGTTGCCAGACATTGTTCATTTTGGCAACATTTTATATTCTTTAAACAATGTTTCCTTTGCTCCAGTCACACACACAACTCCTGTACAGATTATGACTACCAAAGCGTCTTCCTTCCACTTCACAAATCCGGCAGGCCTGCAAGCGACGAGGAACGTCCCACCTCTAGACTTTGTTTTCTTTGGTCTGACATCCAGGTGTTGTGTGATAGGCCAGACTGGAGGCTGCCGAAGCAGAAAGATGTTGGCGAGGGCCGAGCAGGTAGAGGAAACCGCCGTTTTGTATTGTGATGTTTGAAGGATTCGGCCCAGTTCCTCGGCTTGTGACGCTGGGCTTGAGTCTTTTACGCGTCATTAATCATTAATGTCAGCCTTTCCGTCTGGTCGGAGTTTACCAGATCCCATAGGTGAGGAACAGGAGATGAACGCGCGGCAATGAAAATAAGTTGTATATCGCTGGCGCTGGGATATTGGCCCCATTAAAATAAGATCACTTTACAGCGCTGCTGTAATTGGGAACAATACAGAAAAGTTGCTTCTCTCTAATCTACAGCATTTAAAAGGAGAACTAAAGTCTCGAAATATAAAAAAAAAAGGGGTGGAGTTATTTTTGGCAGAAGGGAGGTGCAAAGGATCTTATGCCGAAAACGTCTTCTTTTTTTGCTTTTAGCGGGTTTTTGTATTGTGAACACTTCCCGATTCACTTCTTGCATCTGTAAGATTCTGGGGATGAAGCTGGATGTTGGGATGGAGTAGCTCCAGCATGCAATAATGGTAGAACAGGAAGGCAACCAGTAGGGGATAATAGGGGATGGAGTGTCTTTTTGCAGGAGGGTGGCACCCTAGTAGTTAAATATGAACTTCAGCAGGGAATGATAAAATTAAGGGTCAGTGTCTAAAAAGACTAGTTGCTGATTATTATTTTTTTTTATAATCTGTTTTTATTCTATTTTTTTTTTTTTAAATCTAAGTTTTTATTAAGACACATATGGAGAGATTCCAACATCACAACATAGATGTACATGTCATCGAGAAATGAGTACAGAAAGTTTGGAGACATCTGTACAAAATCATACGTGGGAGAGAAAGTCAGCAAGTCATGTACTGTACATTCTTATCAGGTTTTTATTTTATTTATAGGTTACACATACAGTACATAATAAAGACAATTTTTTTACAGAACCAAAAAAAAAATCTGTCAAGTTTTCCCGAATTGTACATGGCGATGTCATAATACGGGCAGAAATAACATGCAGTGCATCTTAAAAGTTTCTACTCTTCCGCAGGGCTTTTTTTCAGCTGGAACTTGGTGGAACTCAGGCTCACCCATAGGCGTGCGCAAGGTGTGCCTGGGCACACCCTAATCCTGGGGTTGGCAGGAGGCAATCGCGATTTACCTGTCGATCATCGGTAGGTGACCACGATCTTTATTTGTCGACCCCCCCCAGAACCTGGATAAGACAGGCGGCAGAGGTGGAATTTAGTGGATCTGTATTTTCCTCCTGCAGCAGCTGAAAGTAGGCTTCTCCTCCTCTCCCATTATTATTATTATTATTATTATTTAAGGTACTTATATAGCGCCATCAATTTTACAGAGCGCTTTACATATACGTTGTAAGATTC
The DNA here is from genome assembly GCA_037952835.1 of Lithobates septentrionalis. Taxonomy (NCBI): domain Eukaryota; kingdom Metazoa; phylum Chordata; class Amphibia; order Anura; family Ranidae; genus Lithobates; species Lithobates septentrionalis. The sequence goes on along the minus strand of JBBDGP010002681.1, from coordinate 199,340 downwards.
ACATCGGTCCTTACCCTCAAGGAGCTTACAATCTAAGGTCCCTAACTCACATTCATATACTAGGGCCAATTTAGAGAGAAGCCAATTAACCTCCCAGCATGTCTTTGGAGTGTGGGAGGAAACCAGAGTACCCGGAGGAAACCCACGCAGGCGCAGGTAGAACATGCGAACTCCAGGCAGGTAGTGTCGTGGATGGGATTTGAACCAGCGACCCTTTTTACTGCTAGGCGAGAGTGCTACCCACTACACCACTGTGCCGTCCTCTTGCCGACATTCATCTGCCACCGGAGGAAAATACAGGCGATCGGTACCAATATGTGCCACCGCCGCCACCCCTCCTGTCCCGATTTCTCTTCATTCTGCTGCCCGGGTCCCCCTGTGTGCTTCTTTGCTTCCCCCCCATTGTTTCAGGATGGAGAGCAGGAAAGAGGTCCAGTAAATATGTCACACACGCATATGTGTTGGAGCTTTGGGGTGCACATCCTAATGCAATAGGCTGCGCACACCTATGGGCTCACCACTATCACTTGTAAACACAGAAGTCCGGCTTCTGTGTTTACAAGTGACAGCTTTGTATCCCAACAGCTGACAGAGATCTGATCTCCTGAGTGCCTGAATGCAGGATTGGGATAAAAGGAGATGCAGGTGCCTGGGGTGCAGATGCCGATGCCGACAGCCCCAATGGATGATTTCCCCGCAAGTAGAGCCCACTGTGGAAGATGGTGGAGCTTTTAAGGAGGTGGGGAGAAGATGGGGCAGTGGATGGAGGGGGGGGGGTTGCATGCAGAGGTCAGAGCTGAAGAGGGGTGGATACGGGGGATGCAGAGGTAAGCAGCTGTGGAAGAAGGCTGAACTCTGCACTCTGTATGCAGCGCACCCCTGAACTCTGCACTCTGTATGCAGCGCACCCCTGAACTCTGCATTCTGTATGCAGTGCACCCCAGAACTCTGCATTCTGTATGCAGCGCACCCCTGAACACTGCACTCTGTATGCAGCGCACCCCTGAGCTCTGCACTCTGTATGCAGCACACCCCTGAACTCTGCACTCTGTATGCAGCGCACCCCTAAACTCTGCATTCTGTATGCAGCGCACCCCTGAACACTGCACTCTGTATGCAGCGCACCCCTGAACTCTGCACTCTGTATGCAGCGCACCCCTGAACTCTGCACTCTGTATGCAGCGCACCCCTGAACTCTGCACTCTGTATGCAGCGCACCCCTGAACTCTGCACTCTGTATGCAGCACACCCCTGAGCTCTGCACTCTGAAAGCAGGGCACCCCTGAACTCTGCACTCTGTATACAGCGCACCCCTGAACTCTGCACTCTGTATGCAGCACACCCCTGAACTCTGCACTCTGTATGCAGCGCATCCCTGAACTCTGCACTCTGTATGCAGCGCACCCCTGAACTCTGCACTCTGTATGCAGCACACCCCTGAGCTCTGCACACTGTATGCAGCGCACCCAACTCTGCACTCTGTATACAGCGCACCCCTGAACTCTGCACTCTGTATGCAGCGCACTCCTGAACTCTGCATTCTGTATGCAGCGCACCCCTGAACACTGCACTCTGTATGCAGCGCACCCCTGAACTCTGCACTCTGTATGCAGCGCACCCCTGAACTCTGCACTCTGTATGCAGCGCACCCCTGAACTCTGCACTCTGTATGCAGCACACCCCTGAGATCTGCACTTTGTATGCAGCGCACCCCTGAACTCTGCACTCTGTATACAGTGCACCCCTGAACTCTGCACTCTGTATGCAGCGCACCCCTAAACTCTGCACTCTGTATGCAGCGCACCCCTGAACTCTGCACTCTGTATACAGCGCACCCCTGAACTCTGCACTCTGTATGCAGCACACCCCTGAACTCTGCACTCTGTATGCAGCGCATCCCTGAACTCTGCACTCTGTATGCAGCGCACCCCTGAACTCTGCACTCTGTATGCAGCACACCCCTGAGCTCTGCACACTGTATGCAGCGCACCCAACTCTGCACTCTGTATACAGCGCACCCCTGAACTCTGCACTCTGTATGCAGCGCACTCCTGAACTCTGCATTCTGTATGCAGCGCACCCCTGAACACTGCACTCTGTATGCAGCGCACCCCTGAACTCTGCACTCTGTATGCAGCGCACCCCTGAACTCTGCACTCTGTATGCAGCGCACCCCTGAACTCTGCACTCTGTATGCAGCACACCCCTGAGATCTGCACTTTGTATGCAGCGCACCCCTGAACTCTGCACTCTGTATACAGTGCACCCCTGAACTCTGCACTCTGTATGCAGCGCACCCCTAAACTCTGCACTCTGTATGCAGCGCACCCCTGAACTCTGCACTCTGTATGCAGCGCAACTCTGAACTCTGCACTCTGTATGCAGCGCAACTCTGAACTCTGCACTCTATATGCAGCGCAACTCTGAACTCTGCACTCTGTATGCAGCGCACCCCTCAACTCTGCACTCTGTATGCAGCGCACCCCTGAACTCTGCACTCTATATGCAGCGCAACTCTGAACTCTGCATTCTGTATGCAGCGCACCCCTCAACTCTGCACTCTGTATGCAGCGCACCCCTGAACTCTGCACTCTATATGCAGCGCAACTCTGAACTCTGCACTCTGTGTATAAACCCCCCCCCCCTCCAAACTCTGCACTCTGTACATAATGCACTCCTTTAATGTACCCCTTTAAGATCCTCCTACTGTTAGTGAACTTTGACCACACCCGGTATTTTATGTGGTTTGGGGGGTTTGTGTGTGTGTGTGTGTGTGTGTGTGTGGGGGGGGGGGGGGGGGGGTCGTGGTTGGGTTCCTCTATCTATTTTCTTAGAAAAAAAAGTCTTGCTTTTTGGGAATCTTAAAGCGGGGGTCCACCTATCTATCGTTTTTTTTTTTTTTTAGTTCATTCACAAACTTTTCTTCTCAGCATTACATACTCACATATTGTGTGTAATATGTCCGCCTGTGTCAGATTTCGTCGGAAAGAATAACTTATATTATTCACTGCAGGCGGTTTCCATCTTCATTGTGGGCATTTGAAGCCCACAAGCATTTATTTCCTGGATGTGGTGAATGCTGCGCTCCCAGCATTCACCGCTCGTTGCCGCACATGCTCAGTGGCATCCTGGGAAGCCTGAGACTAGCTCCCAGGAGACTGTGCGGAGTCTGGGAGAAGCTAGAAACACGCCTACTCCCACGGGAGGAGAACCAGGAAGTGCAAAGAAGAATAGAAAAATAAAAGGTAATTACGGCGATTTAAATTTTTTTAAACAGCATGTCAGCATCTAGGCAAGGAAGAGAATACATACAGATATTGTTCAAAATTTGGGTGGAACCCCGCTTTAAATTGTGCTCCAGGTTTGTGGGATCCTGTAGCAGGGCAATTAGGAGGTCGGAGCCTCTCTCATAGACTTATCAATTTCAAAGGAATTGTACATCCAGCCCATACAGATGTCTCAAATTTTTTTCTTGTTTGCCTCTAATCGTGTAGGCCCATCTTTCTGATTCCATTATCCTGTCTATTTTTTTTTTTTTTCCAGTCTTGGATCGAAGGACAATAGTCCTGTCTGCAGAACCAGGGTATTAGTATTTTTGCCGCATTTAAGAGGTGCAGGGTGATATGTTTTTTTTGTAGGCTTTTAGAGGTGAAGGGGCATCATGAAATTGGTAATGGAAAGGTGTACATTGTATAAGCCTGAGGGTCTTTTTTTTTTTTAAATCCAAGGTGATATCACCTTCCAGAGCTTCTGTATCTTGGAGCAGGACCACCAGAGATGCACAAAATAGCCGTACTGGCGGCAACCTCTCCAGTATGTCTGGAAATATTTTGGCCAACCTCACTGGGGCCCTATAATAGCGCAAGAACAAACTTGTAACACATCTCCTGAGTTTTGGAACTGACCGAAGAGATGTGTGACAATTGGATCATTTTTTTACAGTTGCAGGCAGTTTAGATTCCAGACTTAGTTCCTGCTTCCATTCTCTCACAAAATACTGGATTTGCTGCGAATTGCGAGGCAACAGAATTTTATACATGTGCGACAGGAGGTGTTGAGATTGCCATTTATGGCACACATGGATTCAAATTTTGTAAGAGAAGCTATTAGTCGCAACTTAAGGGTGAACCTGTTTAGAAAGTCTAGAGCAGCCTTTCTCAACCTTTTTAACACAGAGGAACCCTTGAAATAGTTCTCCAGTCTCGGGAACCCCTGCTAAAAATTAGAGATCTACAACTCATGATACATTAGTGTGATGGTCAGTGGGAAGAATGGTCCTTACACTTGTGGTCATTGGGAAGAATTACCTCCTTACAGACAGCTAAAAAGATCAATGGGGTCGGTGGGAACTTATCCGAGAGGCAGAAATGGCCCAATGCTGAAGGAACCCCTAGCAACCTCAGGAGGAACCCTAGTTGATAATCACTGGTCTAGAGAGTTGTCGATGGCACCAGTGGTCCATTGGAAACCTCCTGAATTGTTGGCACAACCGGTCTAAAGGGAGTATATGGCCTGAGGGGGCCATGTGAAGGCAGTTCACTTTCCCTTTTCTACCCCAAGTTCTGAAAAACCCCCATATGCTTCCCTGGTGAGAACCAGAGGATATCCTCTGTGAGGGGCCAAAGATGATAAGTCTCCAGTTCAATCTGCCCCATATCCTGAGCTTGATTAACATGAAAGTCAATGTCCAGCTTGACAGACCCCACTGAGTTGGTGGTATCCCCAGTACGCCCCCCCCCCCCCCCCCCGCAAAGTTGCATCCTGCTATCATCTTTTCTAGTCCCCGTTATGGTTTTAATTGGGAATTTGCACTATTGCCATTCATTTGTACCCGCAGCACTGGAAGATTGCTCCCGTGGGATAGGAAGCTGAAGATTTAACTACTTAAGGACCGGGCCTATTTTTCAGACCTATTTTTTTTGCTAGAAAATTACTGAGAACCCCCAAACATTATATATATTTTTTTTCGGACATCCTAGAGAATAAAATGGCAGTTGTTTGCAATACTTTATGTCACACAAGCGCTATTTTTTTGTAAAAAAAATACACTTTTTTTAAGTTAAAAAATAAGACAAAAGTAAAGTTAGCCCATTTTTTTATTGTGAAAGATAATGTTACGCTGAGTAAATTGATACCCAACATGTTACACTTTAAAAAAATTGCGCCCACTCGACAAACTTTTACCCTTAAAAATCTCCCATGGCGAAGTTTAAAAATTTCTACAGGTTACCAGTTCTGAGTTACAGAAGAGGTCTAATTCTATAATTATTGCTCTCGCTCGAATGTTTGCGGTGATACCTCACATGTGTGGTTTGAACACCGTTTTCATATGCGGCGCAACTTACGTATGCGTTCGCTTCTGCATGCGAGCTCGGCGGGACGGGGCGCTTAAAATTTTAATTTTTTTTTCTTATTTATTTTACTTTTTATTCCTTATTTTTACACTGTCCTTTTAACCACTTTAATACCGGGCACTTTCCTCTCTTCCTGCCCAGGACAATTTTTAGCTTTCAGCACTGTCACACTTTGAATGACAATTGCGCGGTCATACAACACAGTACCCAAACAAAATTTTTATCATTTTCTTCCCACAAATACAGCTTTCTTTTTGTGGTATTTGATCACCTCTGCAGTTTTTCATTTTTGCGCTATAAGCGAAAAAAGACCGACAGTTTAAGAAAAAAAACTGATGGGCACTGATAGGCGGCACTTATGGGCACTGATAGGTGGCACTGGATAGGCAGCACTGATGAGGAGCTACTAACAGGCATTTCTGAGTGGCACTGATTGGCAATTTGATGGGGCACTGACAGGCATTACTGATGGGGCACTGATTGGCAATTTTCTGGGCACTGATTGGCACTGTTGTGGGCACTGATCGGCGCTGTTGTGGGCACTGACAGGCGTTTATTATGGGGACAGGCTTGCAGGTGTTGGGCACTGATTGAAAGCTGATGGGCACCTTTTGATGGGAGCTATGCTGATAATCAATGTGCTGATTATCAGCACAGACCCCCCCCCCCCCAACAGGGAGATCCGCCGATCGGCTCTCCCTGTCAACGTGAACCGAGGAAAGCCGTTTACCGGCACTTCCTGGTTCACGTGATGATCAGCTGTGATTGGTCACAGCTGATCACGTGGTAAGAAGCCTCTGTCAGAGGCTTCATACCACGATCGGGTTGCGGTGTGTCAGACTGGCGCACGGGCGCGCGCCAGCTGTGTTATCCTGATCACGTCATATGACGTCCGGTCAGGATATCTCAACCACTTTGCCCCCGTCATTCTGCTATATGGCGGGTGGCAAGTGGTTAAAAAAAAAAACATTTTGGGTCACTTTTATTCCTATTACAAAGAATGTAAACATCCCTTGTAATAACATGACAGGACCTCTTTAATGTGAGATCTGGGGTCAAAAAGAATACACAAAAATGCAATAAAAATAAAAAACTTCTTTTTTTTTTTCTTTTAAATTTCCCCTTCCCCCATCCAATGGTGTGGAGCCAAGCGGGCATCCAGCCTGTGAGTGAAGAGGACCCGATCGTCTCCGCCGCTACCGCCGGCTCCGGTAAGCGGCGGAGGCGACCGGAGCACGGCGGGAGGCCCTCTCCCACCACCGATAAAAGTGATCTTGCGGCGAATCCTCCACTGAGACCACTTTTATCTGAAAGCAGACGACCCGCTGATGAAGAGGAACCGGGGGTTATGGCAGCTATCAACTGCCATAACAACGGCATTCCTCTTCAAACAGCCGACGTACAACTGCGGCAGGCGGTCAGTAAGTAGTTAAACAAAGACGGCAGCCACCAGCACCATGGACACTTCTCATCCAATGTGAATACTGTCCCTTGTGCTGATTAAAAAAACAAAAAAACAACTAAACTTTAAGTGCCGCGTTCCCGGGGGAGGGGTAGGACGGAGCTGTCAGCAGTGGAGGAGGACATTACATACTACACCGCACGCCATACGAACTGCTGCTTTCTTTTTCAATCTGTACAGTTTGGTGCACTATAGCACCCATCTAATGTGAGTACCCTCCTGGAGGACTTTCTTTTATCCAATAAATGTCCTTGCTATATTACACCATGGAGTTCTTCTGTTTGTTTCTTCTATGAATGTGGATCTTGGCTGTACCTGTGAGGAGTGTTTTTCATCATTGTATCCTGAGTGAGCCCAGGAGTGGCCCCAATGCGTATTCTGACACCGTTTAATTACTGTGTCACAGAATTAAAGGTGAGCGCAAGCACATGTGGGGTGTCACGGGAGAGCACATCTTGCTTGTTGTGATTCAGACACCCATCAGGAGAAGCATGAGGAACACTTATTTTATGGACACTATTTATTCACGTTTGTTTTCTGTGATTTGTATTTGCTGATTATGTTGAACACTTAAATGTCACAGGAAAGTGTTTGGCATTTATATTTATTTTAGCACGGTGCACTTTTCAATAGTATTACCACGATTGCACTTTTTCATATGCACTTGGAGATTTATTATAATTTTGCACCTTATATTTATACATGTATGCTTTCACTAGCATATTTTGGTTTAATTTAAATATTTTTACACGACATCTCTTTTTTTATATGTGGCATTGTATTAGCGCGGGCACAATTACTATTTACGCATTATATTACACGGCATGAAACGTGGTTTAGTGCTTGCAGCTTAATTATTAGTAGTTAACTCCGTAGAGGCATTAGTCCATTTGTGGCTCGCAAGATACCTATACTTAGTTTTTATTTTCTGTTCTTGTAATGTGCTATACTCTCCTTTTAAAAAAGCACTCCTGATTGTGTAGAATAATGAAGGCTTCACCTCCCACTTATTCAAAGACTGTCAGAAACCATGAATCAGACTGAGACAGAAGTACAGTTAAATCTCACTTGTTTAATAATAATAAAAAAGGTAAACAGAGTAAATGTAGTCAAAACATATTCAGAGTTCAGGAACCAGAACGGATAGTCAGACAAGCCAAAATGTCAGGGAGCCAGAGATGAGTGTAGTAGAACAACAAGCAGGATCTGGAGCCAGGAGGAATGTCAGCCAACCAAGTCCTTAGCAGGAACACAGGAGAGCATCTCTAGAGATGTGACCAAGACGAAGGCAGAGATCATCTGGGCTGGACGGCTTAAGTAGGCAGGACTGACGAGCAGGATATCATCAACAGGTGAGTAACTGTGGAGAGATACTGTAGGAGCTGGCAATTAGCCGACAGCTGAGCGGCCAGCTCAGAGAAGGAAGGGCTGAGCCCAGCCCTGACAAAGACACAGGCTGGAAGGGTGTGACACACAGGGTTGCCGACCGCCAGTAAATTTACTGACTGCCGAAGGCTCTTTACCAAGATCGGTGTAGCGGTGTGTCAGAGTGACACACCGCACCACCGATTGCCGCGATGCGCACCCCCACGGGCATGCAGCGGCATGTTATCCTGCTGGACGTCATATGATGCCCAGTCAGGATAACTGAACCACCGCCCGGCCATCAATCTGCTATAGGTCGGGCGGGAAGTGGTTAAACAGTAAGAAAACATGCCATCAAAGACTAATTAACAAAAAGGGTGCAGAAAGGGGGGTGCAGAAGGGCAGAGTACAGGGGGAGTCAGGAGGGCACAATACTGGGATCAGGAGGGCACAATACAGGTTCTGGGACACATCCCGGGACAACTTGGTAAAAAGCGCGACTGTCCTGGCAAATCTGGGACAGTTGGGAAGTATGATATAATTCAAGATTATTATGCACCTGGGGCTCCTGGGCACTGCCCAGGGGTGCCAATGCATTGAGACAGCCCTTGAGAAGGACTAATATGCGTCTGAATTAAAACACAGCAATGGTGATACATAAAATATACAAAGTTACTCTCACTTGTGACAACTCTTCAGTACTGGAAGAGTAGAAGAAGCCTTTGCCCACATCGCCACCTGCTGGCTGTGTAAAGATTAGCATGTACAAAGTGGGATAATGTACAGTAATGCACAAATTTCCAAGAGTGGTTGGAATTTCCTGAAATTTGATGTGTATATAAGCAGTATAAATTGAAGTTTCTGGATTCCACATTTTATCACGTTAGATCACTAAGAGCAATGCAGGTCCTGTTCCCGCCTGAACCTTTCCTGTAATTTGAAGGGTGCTTTAAAGCCTCACCAGAAGTGCTCAGCACCAAGATTTCCTTTATGTTCAGCGGCGGCAGCTAACACCCGAGCATACTGTCGCTTGAAGCTTGTCACTTGAAAAAGTACATGAGCCAGAGGCGTAACTAGAACCTTCAGGGCACTAGTGCAAGAAACCATGAAGGGCCCCCCCTGTCTGCCTGGGCCCTTTCCATCGGTCCCCTGGTCCTTCCCTCTGAGCCCAGGGCCCCTCCCACTGATCCGGGGGGGGGGGGGGGCGTTTACAGGCCCCAGTTCACACTAATGCGACTTATCATGTGACTTACGACACACAAAGTCGCATGGCAAGTCAAAACACATTCATTTTCAATGGGTGCTGTCTTAATCAATGTGACTCAAGTCACAGAGACGAAAAAAAAAAAAAAGTTCCTGCACTACTTTTCTGCGACTTTGATGCAATTTGAGAGAGTAATGTCACCAGCACACCAAGATCTCCAAAAATGAGTCCAAAACTTTCATCAGCGATCACATTATTACAGCTGAAAGCAACGTTTCTGAGCCACACAGGACCCCTTTCATCAGGCATGTGACCATGGTGGGATTTGAGTGCCATACACTGCAATATTAAATCACAAAAGAAGTATCAGAGAAATCGCAAGACAGTCGCACGACTTTGGGGTTGGCAGCAGTGTGAACCGAGCCTTACAATTCCCCAGCGGGACACTTTCACATGTTCTGCGGCGCGCCCCTTTCCTGCCATCTTAGGCACAGCGCAGTAGCGGAACACCAGGGCCCCCTCACAAATGTGACCTTTGCAACCCTGGTAGTTCCACCACTGACATGAGCTTCTTCTGGGGTAGATTCATGAATTTGGGGTGGCACAGTGGTGTAGTGGATAGCACTTTTGCCTAGCAGTAAGAAGGGTTGCTGGTTCGAATCCCAACTACGATCCTGTCTGGAGTTTGCCTGTTCTCCCTGTGCCTGCGTGGGTTTCCTCTGGGTACTCCGGTCTCCTCCCACACTCCAAAGACATGCTGGTAGATTAATTGGATCCTGTCCAAATTGTCCCTAGTATGTATGAATGGGAGTTAGGGACCTTAGGTTGTAAGCTCCTTGAGGGTAGGGACTGATGTGAATGTACAATGTATATGTAAAGAGCTGTGTAAATTGATGGCGCTATATAACTGGTAGGGGCCCAGTGCATTACTCTGGGATTAGGCTGGTATGGGCCCCAGTGCATTACTTTGGGGCAGGCTGGTAGGGGCCCCAGTGCATTACTTTGCGCAGGGGCCCATGATGCTAAAAAGACGGCCCTGGTCCTTCTGATAGGCGGCATGGATGGGTACTGATAGGTGGCACTGATGTGCTGTAATGTATGGTACTGATGGATGCCAATCAGTGCCAAACAATAATGCCCGCCAATCAGTGATGCCCATTGTGAGCACTGATTGGCATCCATTGTGGGCACTGATTGGCATCCATTGTGGGCACTGATTGACATCCCTGGTGGTTTAGGGTGGCATACCTGGTGGTGACATCCCTGGTGGTCCAGTGTGGGCATCCTCAGGGGGGCTGCGCTGATAATCGATCAGCACAGACCCCCCCCTGTCAGAGGAGCAGCCGATCGGCTCTCCTCTACTCCCGTCTGATTGGACACGGCTGATCACGTGGTAACGAGTCTCTGTCAGAGACTCTTTACCTAGATCGGAGTTGCGGGGTGTCAGACTGACACACCGCAACAACAATCGCTGCGAGAGGACCCCCCCGGGGGGCGCAGCGGCTCAATATCCTGGAGACGTCATATGACGTCCAGTCAGGGTATTGAAACCACTTTGCCGCCGTCATTTTGCTATATGGCGGGCGGCAAATGGTTAAGTCACCTATTGTTTCTGTCTGTCTGCTAGCAAACTATTGTGGGATGTTAGGTGTTTATACTTGTGATAATGTGTAATTTACTTTGTTGTGACCTTGGGGTTGGACAGTCCGACCTGGAGTGAGATCTCCGATTAATCGCAACATTGTCCAGGTGGCTAGTTGTTTAATTAAGTCAATGTATATAGTATACGTTGGCTGTTGTTTAGCTATGTTTATTATATTCCTGTTTACAGTTCGTATTGTTAGGGTAATATGATCAGGAGGGGAATATCCTTCTGTGGGGTATAAAGTATGTGTCTGAGTTTCAATAAACAGTCATTCCTTTGGATTTTACCTCACATCTTGTCTGTGCACGATGCTTGGGGTAAAAAGGGCTGGTATTAGCTCTCGGTCTGCTCAGAGCGGTTTAGAGGGCAGGAGGTGCTGGTTGGCGGAAAGAAAGCACCTATTCGGGGTGCCCAAGCGGTTCCCGTCACACCTGTAAATCAAGGGCCAGTCCACCCAAATGTGATTTGCAAGTTATTGGTGAAGTTTCCTGGGCTGAGTCACCTATTGGCTATCCTTTGGGACTATCTACTGGCCTAATCTCTTGGGATTACATTGCCGAGACCTCTCTGCCATATCCTTCTAGCCATGTTCTCACCCACGATGGGGTGTTCCCTCCCCTCCTGCTATATTCTTACACTGAAAACTGAACTTTAGACCTGGTAATGGGACCTCCTCCTCATGAGGAACATGAAAGGAGTGCAGAGATGGTAACTCGGCACAGAGATCTCACCACCAGAATGACTGGAAAATATGAGAAACCTTTTAGGTGGTTGACTCCTGTGCATCCACCAGACACTGACGTATCAGTTTTGGGTGGACTTAACCTTTAAAATGGAACTCCAGTTTTGCTATTGATTTAATAATTTCTACAATTTTGTCATGGGATGCTATTAAAAATGTCCTTTCGGATTTTAGTCTCCAGCAGTGGCGGCCGGTCCACAAGGGGCGCAGGGGCGCTGCCCCCCCCAACCCGCACCATCTGTGTGGCCGTGCACTGTGCAGGGCGCCGGACCAACAGGTCTCTACCAGGCCCGTCACCCCCTCACAGGCACGTGACCCCAGCCTAAGGCGCCAATTGGTCTGTTTTATGTTCTCCTCCTTGTGTCCTTGGGGCACAGAGCACTGCACCCCGGGCCCACCCACCCTGCAATACCAGCGAATCGGCATCAGCTTCCAGCTTCCTGCCCCAGCCAATCAGGACAGGAGGCTGAAGACCGGGTCAATGCAGAAACCATGGCGCCGGGCACCAGGGGAGCCGTGACTGCTGGAGGGCTCCGCCCGAAAGGTGAGTGCGGACCTAGAGGGACCCACCTGCTGCGGACCTAGAGGGACCCACCCGCCCCCCAACCCAAAAAAAATCCTTCAGCGTCAGCCGCTACTGGTCTACAGGCGGCTGTAAGTTTATAAATTGGGCAAAATGATTAAAACATGGCTTCTTGGCATTAAAGTATACAGTATGTACCATACTGTATATATATATGTATATGTTTCTCTGAGCCATGTCCTCTGACTAAATAAAAAAATTAAAAATTAGAATAAAAAAGTATGTAAATCCTCACCTTGTAGATATATATATATATATATATATATATATATATATATATATATAGATAGATAGATAGATAGATAATTATAACATTATACTGTAAATACCTTGTTTTCCCTTTTTTTTATAAGTGATTGCATTTCCTCTGTTCTCAGCTGCATACGAGCTGGGGGAGGAGAAACAGCAGTACACTGGTCTTCCCAGTGAATGGCTTTGGGGAGGGGAGGGGAGTCAGGACAAGTCTGATCATTGGAGGAGAGCACACTGAGTTCCCAGCACAGCTAAAAAAAAACTGACCATGCTGTGCTCTCATGCTTAGTGTGGTCAGGTTTTAATAGGAAAGCAGAGGGACTGGCAGAGATTTCACACAAAGGAAGCAATACAAAGAGAACAGGAGACTTCTCCATACAAGTACATGGTACAGCAGCCACATATCAGGAGTATGAAGTGTCAGGTTAACATATTATTTAATGACAAAAAATGGAGGCGCTTTATACACTGTTCTTTGCACAGATCACTCTTAGGTATTGTAACTTCCTGGCCATGTGATTGGCTGGATGGGGACGGATTCATGTGACTGCCAGCAGGCAGGCCCCTCCCACTCAGCACAGCAGGAAATGACTGCGGGAAGTAGGAAATGAGTGGAAACCATGTGTCAGTATTGGCAGGAGTGGGTAGGATTTTGCTACAAATATTGGGAACATACAAATGAGTTTACACTTTTTGTATGCACTCACCGGCCACTTTATTAGGTACGCCTGTTCAATGGCTTGATAACACAAATTGCTCAATCAGCCAATCACATGGTAGCAACTCAATGCATTTAAGGCATCTAGACGTGGTGAAGACGACTTACTGAAGTTCAAACCGAGCATCAGAATGGGGGAAGAAAGGGGATGAAGTGACTTTGAACGTGGCATGGTTGTTGGTGGCAGACGGGCTGGGATTTTCACACACAGCCATCTCTCGGGATTTACAGAGAATGGTGGGAAAAAGAGAAAATATCCAGTGAGCGGCAGTTATGTGGAGGAAAATGCCTTGTTGAGGTCAGAGGAGAATGGACAGATAATAGAAAGACAACAGTAACTCAAATAACCTCTCGTTACACCCAAGGTATGCAGAATACCATCTCTGAACACACAACACATCCAACCTTGAAGCAGATGGGCTACAGCAGCAGAAGACCACACCGGGTGCCACTCCTGTCAGCTAAGAACAGGAAACTGAGGCTACAATTGGCACAGGATCACCAACATTGGACAACAGAAAATTGGAAGAACGTTGCCTGGCCTGATGAGTTTGGATTTCAGCTACGACATTCAGATGGTGGGGTCAGAATTTGGTGCATGGATCCATCCTGCCTTGTATCAACAGTTCAGGCTGGTGGTGGTGGTGTAATGGCGTGGGGGATGGGGTATCACCGCTTCAGGCTGGTGGTGGGGGTGTAATGGTGTGGGGGATGGGGTATCACCGGTTCAGGCTGGTGGTGGGGGTGTAATGGTGTGGGGGATGGGGTATCAACAGTTCAGGCTGGTGGTGTAATGGCGTGGGGGATGGGGTATCACCGGTTCAGGCTGGTGGTGGGGGTGTAATGGTGTGGGGGATGGGGTATCACCGGTTCAGGCTGGTGGTGGGGGTGTAATGGTGTGGGGGAGGGGGTATCACCGGTTCAGGCTGGTGGTGGGGGTGTAATGGTGTGGGGGAGGGGGTATCACCGGTTCAGGCTGGTGGTGGGGGTGTAATGGTGTGGGGGATGGGATATCACTGGTTCAGGCTGGTGGTGGGGGTGTAATGGTGTGGGGGATGGGGTATCACCGGTTCAGGCTGGTGGTGGAGGTGTAATGGTGTGGGGGATGGGGTATCACCGGTTCAGGCTGGTGGTGGGGGTGTAATGGTGTGGGGGATGGGGTATCACCGGTTCAGGCTGGTGGTGGGGGTGTAATGGTGTGGGGGAGGGGGTATCACCGGTTCAGGCTGGTGGTGGGGGTGTAATGGTGTGGGGGATGGGATATCACTGGTTCAGGCTGGTGGTGGGGGTGTAATGGTGTGGGGGGATGGGGTATCACCAGTTCAGGCTGGTGGTGGGGGTGTAATGGTGTGGGGGATGGGGTATCACCGGTTCAGGCTGGTGGTGGGGTGTAATGGTGTGGGGGATGGGGTATCACCGGTTCAGGCTGGTGGTGGGGGTGTAATGGTGCGGGGGATGGGGTATCACAGGTTCAGGCTGGTGGTGGGGGTGTAATGGTGTGGGGGATGGGGTATCACCGGTTCAGGCTGGTGGTGGGGGTGTAATGGTGTGGGGGATGGGGTATCACCGGTTCAGGCTGGTGGCGGAGGTGTAATGGTGTGGGGGGGGGATATCACCGTTTCAGGCTGGTGGTGGGGGTGTAATGGTGCGGGGGATGGGGTATCACTGGTTCAGGCTGGTGGTGGTGGTGTAATGGTGTTGGGGGTGGGGTATCACCAGTTCAGGCTGGTGATGGGGGTGTAATGGTGCGGGGGATGGGGTATCACCGGTTCAGGCTGGTGGTGACGGTGTAATGGTGTGGGGGATGGGGTATCACCGGTTTAGGCTGGTGGTGGGGGTGTAATGGTGTGGGGGATGGGATATCACCGTTTCAGGTTGGTGGTGGGGGTGTAATGGTGCGGGGGATGGGGTATCACTGGTTCAGGCTGGTGGTGGTGGTGTAATGGTGTTGGGGGTGGGGTATCACCGGTTCAGGCTGGTGGTGGGGGTGTAATGGTGTGGGGGATGGGGTATCACCGGTTCAGGCTGGTGGTGGGGGGTGTAATGGTGTGGGGGATGGGGTATCACCGGTTTAGGCTGGTGGCGTGGGTGTAATGGTGTGGGGGATGGGATATCACCGTTTCAGGCTGGTGGTGGGCGTGTAATGGTGCGGGGGATGGGGTATCACTGGTTCAGGCTGGTGGTGGTGGTGTAATGGTGTTGGGGGTGGGGTATCACCAGTTCAGGCTGGTGGTGGGGGTGTAATGGTGTGGGGGGTGGGGTATCACCGGTTCAGGCTGGTGGTGGGGGGTGTAATGGTGTGGGGGATGGGGTATCACCGGTTCAGTCTGGTGGTGGGGGTGTAATGGTGTGGGGGGATGGGGTATCACCGGTTCAGGGTGGTGGGGGTGTAATGGTGTGGGGGATGGGGTATCACCGGTTCAGGCTGGTGGTGGAGGTGTAATGATGTGGGGGATGGGGTATCACCGGTTCAGGCTGGTGGTGGAGGTGTAATAATGTGAGGGATGGGGTATCACCGGTTCAGGCTGGTGGTGGAGGTGTAATGGTGTGGGGGATGGGGTATCACCGGTTCAGGCTGGTGGTGGAGGTGTAATGGTGTGGGGGATGGGGTATCACCGGTTCAGGCTGGTGGTGGGGGTGTAATGGTGTGGGGGATGGGATATCACCGGTTCAGGCTGGTGGTGTAATGGTGGAGGGGGGGTATTTTCTTGGCACACTTTGTGCCCCTTCGTAACAATTGAGCATTGGACCTACCTGAGTATTGTTGCTGACCATGTCCATCCCTTTATGACTACAGTGTCCCCATCTTCTGATGGCTCCTTCCAGCAGGATAATGCTCCATGTCACAAAGCTCCAATCATCTCACCGCTGGACAATGAGGTCCCTGTCCTCCAATAAAATGTGGTGTAGTCCCTCACGCTATATTGAGTAAATGGACAATACCAAAATAACAAACTAAATAGTGAAAAATAATAAAGGACGTATAAGTTGTGATGATGTCTCTGTGGACTGCAGCAAAATCAAAAGTGTTCACATACACCCAACAAAATAATAATAATAAAGTGATTTCGCGCTTCAAACCTATCACAAGCATAATTATGCGTACAACTATATAGATAAAGTGTGTTCTACAGATATATATCAACAGTGCAAAATTATATAAAGTGCTCTATATTAATAGGTGATCATCCAAAGTGCTGATGTGCATAAATAGTAGACATGTGCACACTGAAATATTTTGTTTCGGAATTTCGTTTTCGTCCGAAAAATTAATTTATTTAGTTACTCCCGAAATTCGTTTTTATTTATGTCGTTTTTCGTTAAAAATTGCATTCGTCCGAAAATCCAAATTGAGGTTGAATCTATCATTGAAGGCTTATGGTGTCTGTCGAATGTTCAAAGAAGATTCGACGGAGCAGCTAAACTGTACGACGCCGTATAGATTACCTGCTCCGTCGAATCTTCTTAGAACTTTCAACAGACACCATAAGCCAAAGTACGTGTGTACTTAGTTCTAGCTATTTTACTGCTCCTCCTCTTTGGTTACAATCAGCCAATAACATTCATCATCATCATTATTTTTATTTATCTTTTCTCCCCTACGTCGAATCTTTCCTCCCCTACGTCGAATCTTTCCTCCCCTACGTCGAATCTTTCCTCCCCTACGTCGAATCTTTCCTCCCCTACGTCGAATCTTTCCTCCCCTACGTCGAATCTTTCCTCCCCTACGTCGAATCTTTCCTCCCCTACGTCGAATCTTTTCTCCCCTACGTCGAATCTTTCCTCCCCTACGTCGAATCTTTTGTCTCTATGTAGAATAATCTTGGACTAATAGAGCTAAGGTTAGGCACATTCGACCACAGGTTTGATGGACACAGATTGTTTTTGTCATCATCATGTCGAATCTCCTATCTATATCGAACTGTTGCAGCAACGAAAACGAAAATAAAGCATTTGTTTATGTCGGATCTTTCGTTTTTCGGACTCTGCACTTTCGTTATCGTTTGTTAAAACGATAACGAAAATACCTGAAATTCGGACGAAAATGCATTTGGACGAAAACGAATGCACATGTCTAATAAATAGATCAAAAGTTTATATTGTGCTTCATCCACTGGGACCATATATTGGAGGGGAGAAGTGATGGTGATATCTTTAGACTAAAGGAATCCGGTGAAACCGGGCTCTCTAAACTCTCACCTTAGGTAAGATGAACTTAGGCATCAAACAGGTTCTTTGTTGGATGTTGTATGGTGTAATCCCAGTTGAAGTCACGAGCGGTGACGTAACGCGTAGGGCGTGGCAGAGAGCAGACGTAACCGGAAGTCAGTAAGGAGGCGCCTCAGACGCCGCTCTGATCTGTCGTTTTACAATTAATGCTGTTTTTATTCGATGTAAATGTAAGAGACCACCTTATTATTACAATAAAGTCCATTTTATATCATTTTACTACACTATTGGAGGCCTCTATCTTTCCCTTTCCCATACACCCCACCGGATCGGTGGAGCCCAGGTGGGCAACCCACACCCCCCTCCCTTCCATCTTTTTGATAGGTGCTTTATATCGGGAGGACCATCATACCATCAGAGAAGCCCCACCTGAATTACACCATACAACATCCAACAAAGAACCTGTTTGATGCCTAAGTTTATCTTACCTAAGGTGAGAGTTTAGAGAGCCCGGTTTCACCGGATTCCTTTAGTCTAAAGATATCACTTCTCCCCTCCAATATATGGTCCCAGTGGATGAAGCACAATATAAACTTTTGATCTATTTATGCACATCAGCACTTTGGATGATCACCTATTAATATAGAGCACTTTATATAATTTTGCACTGTTGATATATATCTGTAGAACACACTTTATCTATATAGTTGTACGCATAATTATGCTTTGATGTGATAGATTTGAAGCGCGAAATCACTTTATTATTATTACCCTGTACTCCAATGGTCTCCACACTCACCACATCTCATCCAATAGAGCACCTCTGAGATGTGGTGGAACGGGAGATTGGCATCATGGATGTGCAGCTGACAAATCTGCAGCAACTGTGTGATGTTATCATGTCACTATGGAGCAAAATCTCTGAGGAACGTTTCCAACACCTTGTTGTATCTATTCCACCAAGAATGAAGGCCAAAAGGGGTCCAACCCGCTACTAGCAAAGTGGTCCTAATAAGGGGGGTCCAATGTGCTACTAACAAGGGGGGCCTAATAAAGTGGCCGGTGAGTGTATATATATATATATAAACATTAGGGAACGCCTACAGATAAAATGCCAATAAAATATGGCAAGCAACCGTGACAATCTGACGGGAAGCCGCTTTCAGAACTTTACACGAATAACTCTCTGAAAATACATAACATTTTTTTTTTTCAGTAATGAAAGTTGGCATGTCGGGGCACGCAGTCCTCCAGTCAGAGAGGCGCCAACCCTTTACCCAAGACAGCTCTTCACGGAGCACACAAGCGGCTGGGTCACCCTCCTCATCCCCCGGGATTATCTGACAAGAAGAGGGTGACAGGAATACAAAGGGCCGCCTCATTATTACCTGCTCGCTCTTTGTAGTGGATTAGTCTGGAGTGTTGCGGGTTTTGAGCCGCGTTGAATGCCGCTCTGCCGAGGCTTTTAGCTGCGGATCACCTTCTTGAAAAAAAAAGGGGGCGATTATTGTATTAAATGCTTAAGAAAAATACAGAGCTGCCAGCTAAAGTGATTGAAGGAGCGATTGAGGCCTGACATGTCCTCTCATAGGGGGAGGAGCAGGCCAAGTGTTACCACGAGAACTCCCCGGCTTGACTGTTGATCTTACTAGCATGCAGTGGCGGCTGGTGCTCAACATTTTTAGGGGGGGCGCAAACAAACTGAAAAATACTGAAACTGTGCCCAGTATATGCAGCCACTTGTGCCCATCGAATGCAGCCACTTGTGCCCATCATATGCAGCCATTGTGCCCATCTAACGTAGCCACTGTGCCCATCATATGCAGCCACTTGTGCCCATCATATGCAGCCATTGTGCCCATCAAACGCAGCCACGGTGCCCATCATATGCAGCCACTGTGCCCATCATATGCAGCCACTTGTGCCCATCATATGCAGCCACTTGTGCCCATCATATGCAGCCACTTGTGCCCAGTATATGCAGCCACTTGTGCCCATCATATGCAGCCACTAGGGATGAGCTTCGAGTTCGAGTCGAACTCATGTTCGACTCGAACATTGGCTGTTCGCAAGTTCGCCGAACACCGAACAATTTGGGGTGTTCGTGGCAAATTCGAATGCCGCGGAACACCCTTTAAAAGTCTATGGGAGAAATCAAAAGTGCTAATTTTAAAGGCTTATATGCAAGTTATTGTCATAAAAAGTGTTTGGGGACCTGGGTCCTGCCCCAGGGGACATGGATCAATGCAAAAAAAAAGTTTTAAAAACGGCCGTTTTTTCAGGAGCAGTGATTTTAATAATGCTTAAAATCAAACAATAAAAGTGTAATATCCCTTTAAATTTCGTACCTGGGGGGTGTCTATAGTATGCCTGTAAAGGGGCGCATGTTTCCCGTGTTTAGAACAGCCTGACAGCAAAATGACATTTCGAAGGAAAAAACTCATTTAAAACTACCCGCGGCTATTGCATTGCCGTCAATACACATAGAAGTTCATTGATAAAAACGGCATGGGAATTCCCCACAGGGAAACCCCGAACCAAAATTAAAAAAAAAAAATGAAGTGGGAGTCCCCCTAAATTCCATACCAGGCCCTTCAGGTCTGGTATGGATATTAAGGGGAACCCCGGCCAAAATTTAAAAAAAAAATGACGTGGGGTTCCCCCTAAATTCCATACCAGACCCTTCAGGTCTGGTATGGATTTTAAGGGGAACCCCGCGCCAAAAAAAAAAAAAAAAACGGCGTGGGGTTCCCCCAAAAATCCATACCAGACCCTTATCTGAGCACGCAACCTGGCAGGCCACAGGAAAAGAGGGGGGGACGAGAGTGCGGCCCCCCCCCTCCTGAACCGTACCAGGCCACATGCCCTCAACATTGGGAGGGTGCTTTGGGGTAGCCCCCCAAAACACCTTGTCCCCATGTTGATGAGGACAAGGGCCTCATCCCTACAACCGTGGCCGGTGGTTGTGGGGGTCTGCGGGCGGGGGGCTTATCGGAATCTGGAAGCCCCCTTTAACAAGGGGACCCCCAGATCCCGCCCCCCCCTGTGTGAAATGGTAAGGGGGTACTTACCCCTACCATTTCACTAAAAAAGTGTCAAAATTGTTAAAAATGACAAGAGACAGTTTTTGACAATTCCTTTATTTAAATGCTTCTTCTTTCTTCCTTCATCTTCTTCTTCTTCTGGTTCTTCTGGCTCTTCTGGTTCTTCCTCCGGCGTTCTCGTCCAGCATCTCCTCCGCGGCGTCTTCTATCTTCTTTTCCTCGGGCCGCTCCGCACCCATGGCATTGGGGGGGAGGCTCCCGCTCTTCTCTTCATCTTCTTCTTCATCCTCTTCTCTTCTTCCTTCTTCTCTTCTTCTCTGTTTCTCTTCTTAATTTTCTTCTCCGGGCCGCTCCGCATCCATGCATGGAGGGAGGCTCCCGCTGTGTGACGGCGTCTCCTCATCTGACGGTTCTTAAATAACGGGGGGCGGGGCCACCCGGTGACCCCGCCCCCTCTGACGCACGGGACATGGCGGGACTTCCCTGTGGCATTCCCCGTGACGTCACAGGGAAGTCCCGTCAAGTCACCGTGCGTCAGAGGGGGGCGGGGTCACCGGGTGGCCCCGCCCCCCGTTATTTAAGAACCGTCAGATGAGGGGACGCCGTCACACAGCGGGAGCCTCCCTCCATGCATGGATGCGGAGCGGCCCGGAGAAGAAAATTAAGAAGAGAAACAGAGAAGAAGACAAGAAGGAAGAAGAGAAGAGGATGAAGAAGAAGATGAAGAGAAGAGCGGGAGCCTCCCCCCAATGCCATGGGTGCGGAGCGGCCCGAGGAGAAGAAGATAGAAGACGCCGCGGAGGAGATGCTGGACGAGAACGCCGGAGGAAGAACCAGAAGAGCCAGAAGAAGATGAAGGAAGAAAGAAGAAGCATTTAAATAAAGGAATTGTCAAAAACTGTCTCTTGTCATTTTTAACTATTTTGACACTTTTTTAGTGAAATGGTAGGGGTAAGTACCCCCTTACCATTTCACATAGGGGGGGGGCCGGGATCTGGGGGTCCCCTTGTTAAAGGGGGCTTCCAGATTCCGATAAGCCCCCCGCCCGCAGACCCCCACAACCACCGGCCACGGTTGTGGGGATGAGGCCCTTGTCCTCATCAACATGGGGACAAGGTGTTTTGGGGGCTACCCCAAAGCACCCTCCCAATGTTGAGGGCATGTGGCCTGGTACGGTTCAGGAGGGG
This sequence comes from Lithobates septentrionalis, assembly GCA_037952835.1. NCBI lineage: Eukaryota > Metazoa > Chordata > Amphibia > Anura > Ranidae > Lithobates > Lithobates septentrionalis. The sequence continues at coordinate 177,614 of JBBDGP010002681.1, read as the reverse complement.
GGGGCCGCACTCTCGTCCCCCCCTCTTTTCCTGCGGCCTGCCAGGTTGCGTGCTCGGATAAGGGTCTGGTATGGATTTTTGGGGGAACCCCACGCCGTTTTTTTTTTTTTTGGCGCGGGGTTCCCCTTAAAATCGATACCAGACCTGAAGGGTCTGGTATGGAATTTAGGGGGAACCCCACGTCATTTTTTTTTTTAAATTTTGGCCGGGGTTCCCCTTAATATCCATACCAGACAAGAAGGGCCTGGTATGGAATTTAGGGGGACTCCCACTTCATTTTTTTTTTTTTTTAATTTTGGTTCGGGGTTTCCCTGTGGGGAATTCCCATGCCGTTTTTATCAATGAACTTCTATGTGTATTGACGGCAATGCAATAGCCGCGGGTAGTTTTAAATGAGTTTTTTCCTTCGAAATGTCATTTTGCTGTCAGGCTGTTCTAAACACGGGAAACATGCGCCCCTTTACAGGCATACTATAGACACCCCCCAGGTACGAAATTTAAAGGGATATTACACTTTTATTGTTTGACTTTAAGCATTATTAAAATCACTGCTCCTGAAAAAACGGCCGTTTTTAAAACTTTTTTTTGCATTGATCCATGTCCCCTGGGGCAGGACCCAGGTCCCCAAACACTTTTTATGACAATAACTTGCATATAAGCCTTTAAAATTAGCACTTTTGATTATTCATGTTCGTGTCCCATAGACTTTAACGGTGTTCGCGTGTTCGAGCGAACTTTTTTCCTGTTCGCATGTTCTGGTGCGAACCGAACAGGGGGGGTGCTCATCCCTAGCAGCCACTTGTGCCCAGTATATGCAGCCACTTGTGCCCATCATATGCAGCCACTGTGCCCATCATATGCAGCCATTGTGCCCATTAAATGTAGCCACTGTGCCCATCATATGCAGCTACTTGTGCCCATCATATGCAGCCATTGTGCCCATCAAATGCAGCCACGGTGCCCATCATATGCAGCCACTGTGCCCATCATATGCAGCCACTTGTGCCCATCATATGCAGCCACTTGTGCCCATCATATGCAGCCACTTGTGCCCATCATATGCAGCCACTGTGCCCATCATATGCAGCCACTGTGCCCATCAAATGCAGCCACTTGTGCCCAGTATATGCAGCCACTTGTGGCCATCATATGCAGCCACTTATGCCCATCATATGCAGCCACTTATGCCCATCATATGCAGCCACTGTGCCCATCAAATGCAGCCACTTGTGCCCATCAAATGCAGCCACTTGTGCCCATCATATGCAGCCACTTGTGGCCATCAAATGCAGCCACTTGTGCCCATCATATGCAGCCACTGTGCCCATCAAATGCAGCCACTTGTGCCCATCAAATGCAGCCACTTGTGCCCATCAAATGCAGCCACTTGTGCCCATCATATGCAGCCACTTGTGCCCGTCAAATGCAGCCACTTGTGCCCAGTATATGCAGCCACCTGTGCCCATCATATGCAGCCACTTGTGCCCATCATATGCAGCCACGTGTGCACATCATATGCAGCCACTTGTGACCACCATATGCAGCCACTTGTGACCACCATATGCAGCCACTTGTGCCCATCATATGCAGCCACTTGTGACCACCATATGCAGCCACTGTGCGCCCAATGACCCCCCCACTGACGGAGCTCGCGGCTCTGACAGCACCACCCCCCCAGCTCTGACAGACCCCCCTTGCACTTACCGCCAGGCAGCAGCTCCTCTCAGTGCAGTGAGTGCACCAGAGCGGCGGTGACCTCGGCTCCAGCGTTTGTCTCCTCCACTTTGTCCACTCATCTTCCTAAGCGCCAGGCATCCAATAGGGTGGCCTGGCCCTTTGGCCAATCAGGAAACAGGTCTGAGGCCCTGCCTCCCAAGTGGCAGGGAGGAAGGTTAGTGTTAGTGTGAAAATAGCGAAAATTAATTCGCTATCGTCACACAATTGGGTGGGATCAGAGCGCACTCTATGCACCCCGAGCCCACCCTATTATGAAGCCTATAAGAGCCTCTGCTTCAAAAAGTACCACCCCCTCCATGCATGGGGGAGGGGCAGCGCCCGTGCGCCCACAGTGCACGGGCCACCACTGCTAGCATGTCTTCCACCACCCCCCAGATTAAATTTTATATTTAAAGTGGTTGTAAAGCCTTACATATCCCCAGTGAAGTGACTGACCCTCAGGTGATAGACAGAAATGAAGCAAATCCTCCTGCATAAGTTGTACCTGTTTATCTGCAGCACTCTCTCCTCTACAAAGTGAAGAATTTTATACAGCTTATATACAGCTTGTCTGAGCTTCCAGAAAGCAGGAGGTGAGGCGCCAAATTTACACTATGTAAAGCTCAATGAGAGCTGATTGGAGGGAAGGGACACCTCCCCCCTTCTCACAGCAACGGAGCTGAGGCTGTCAATCACAGGCTGTGTGCTGGAGCTCCCTCCCCTGTCACCTTTTTATCTCTTGGTGTCAGAAAAATTTTTAGGGCTAAAAATAGCACCTGAAAAGCGCCTGAAAACTGCCTCCCATTCGTTTGAATGGATGCTTTCACACCGGGGGCGGTGCACTTGCGGGGCGGTAGAAAAAGTCCTGCAAGCAGCATCTTTGGGGCGTGTTTGGAGCGCTGTAAAAAGCCCTGCAAACACGCCCCTGCCCATTGAAATGAATGGGCAGTGCTGCATAAGGGCAATAAAAGCGCTTCGAAAGAGCCCCAAAATGGGTCTTTTTTTTTTCTTTTAAGGTCACGTGACAAAAAAACGCCCGCTAGCGTCAGAAAAGCCACCAAAGCAAAAAAACTACAGGCGCTTTAGCTGCTGTTTTAGCAGCGCTTCAGTGTGAAAGGGGTCTTATATTTCATGTCCGAGGATTACACCCACTTAAACCACTCTTGCCAACCATATAACTTTCCTATACGGCAGCAGGGTGGCACCGCTGCGCCGGATCATGTACTTAAGTTCGCGATCCGGCAATTCTGAGTAGGGGGGCGCACATGCACACCGACGGTGGCCTGCTCTGAGCTGAGCTGATCCGCGGGTACAAATTTGACGTCTGCCGCCACTCGCCAATCATTTGGTACGTAGGCAGAATGGCAATCATCCTATGTAAACCAGGCAGATCGCTGTTCTTGTCAGGAGGGAAGGCATGGATCCTGTGTCCCTGAAAAGCAGAGACATGGATCCATATCTTCCCCTAGTAAAAGCACCTCCCCCACAGTACACAAAACACTGGCTAGGCACACAGTTAAGCCTTTGATCGCCCCCTGATTTTATCCCCTTCCCAGCCAGTGTCATTAGTACAGTGACAGTGCATATTTTTAGCACTGATCACTGTATTAGTGTCACTGGTTCCCACAAAGTGTCAGAAGTTTCAGCTAGTGTCCCGATTTGTCCGCCTCAATATCGCAGTCCCGCTATAAGTTGCTGATCGCAGCCATTACTAGTAAAGAAATAAAAATAAATTCCAGTATATATCCCCTATTTTGTAGATGCCATAACTTTTGCGGAAAAAACAATCAATATACACTTATTGTGATTTTTTTTTTTTTTTACCAAAAATATGTAGCAGAATACATATTGGCCTAAATTCATGAAAATATTTGATATTTTCATTTTTTTATTGGATGTTCTATAGCAGAAAGTAAAAAATGTTTTGTTTTTTTTAATTGTCCGTCTTTTTTTGTTTATAGCGCAAAAAATAAAAAAAATGCAGAGGTGATCAAATACCACCAAAAGAAAGCTCTATTTGTGGGGGGGAAAAGGACGTCAATTTTATTTGGTTACAGCGTCGCAGGACCGCGCAATTGTCAGTTAAAATAAAGCAGTAAAAGAAGAAACAGCCGCACGCCGGCAAAAAAAATGATCCAACGTGAATTTATTAGAACAAACTGGTATACACGACTGCCAAACCAAGACAGGAACAACGGAGAGGCGACGCGTTTCACACTGCAATTGTGCTACTTCAAACCAGTGTGCAGTGTGAAACGCGTCGCCTCTCCGTTGTTCCTGTCTTGGTTTGGCAGTTATGTATACCAGTTTGTTCTAATAAATTCACGTTGGATCTTTTTTTGCCGGTGTGCGGCCGTTTCTTCTTTTCCTGTTACTTCCGGTGGCGAGCCATTACATTGGAATCACCTGGAAAGGCGTTACCTTCTTGGACTTTCTCTAAAATAAAGCAGTGCCATATTGCAAAAAAAAAAAAGTCCTGATTACAGAGGTCAAGTGGTTAACCACTTCAGCCCCCGGAAGATTTGCCTGCTCAATGACCAGGTCATTTTTTGCGATACGGCACTGCGTCGCTTTAACTGACAATTGCGCGGTCGTGCGACGTTGCACCTAAACAAAATTGTTATCCTTTTTTCCCCACAAATAGAGCTTTCTCTAGGTGGTATTTGATCGCCTCTGCGGTTTTTATTTTTTGCACTATAAACAAAAGAAGAACGACAATTTTGAAAAAAAAAAAACACAATATCTTTTACTTTTTGCTATAATAAATATCCCACATTTTTTATCAAAAAAAACAATTTTTTTTCCTCAGTTTAGGCCGATATATATTCTTCTACATATTTTTGGTTAAAAAAAAAAATTGCAATAAGCGTAAATTGATTGGTTTGCACAAAAGTTATAGCATCTACAAAATAGGGGATAGATTTATGGCATTTTTATTATTTTTTTTCTTTACTAGTAATGGCGGCGATCTGCGATTTTTATCGGGACTGCGATATTGCGGCGGACACATCGGACACTTTTGACACATTTTTGGGACCATTGACAATTATACAGCAATTCGGTGCTATACCAATGCACTGATTACTCTATAAATGTCACTGGCAGGGAAGGAGTTAACACTAGGGGGCGATCAAGGGGTTAATTGTGTTCCCTGACTGTGTGTTCTAACTGTAGAGGGGAGGGGACTGTCTAGGAGGAGAGAGAGAGAGAGAGAGAGAGAGAGATCGGTGTTCATACTTAGTATGAACACATGATCTGTCTCCTCTCTCCTGAAAGAACACACACACAGATCCCGGTTCTCGCTCTGTCACAAGCGATCCACCAGGCACTTACATTGGCTCCGGGCACACACTGCGGGCGCGAAGCGACGTAAGGTAACGTGGTTTCGCCCAGCCTTGCCATTCTGTAAAACTGCGCCGGCTGGTCGGCAAGAGGTTAAGAAAAAAAAATGGATTTATGAGAGACTTCTGTGAAACAGAGTACTGAATGCTTTCTCCGCATAGCATCTTAGAGCTCCGGGAATGAGAGCCGCGATGTCGTCACTCCCGGGAATGCGCGCAGGAGTCTTCTTTCCGGACACTGACGTCTTTACTGCGACACTGACGTCAGCGGCTCCATGCAAAGTTATTATCTCCTAAACCGTACAGGTTTAGGAGATATTCATTTTACCTACAGGTAAGCCTTATGCCGCGTACACACGAGCGGACTTTACGGCGGACTTTGCCCGGCGGACTGGATTTCGTCGGACAATTCGATGTGTGTGGGCTCCAGCGGACTTTGTTTTCTCAAAAGTTGGACGGACTTAGATTTGAAACTTGTTTAAAATTAATCCGTTGAAATCGAGTCCGGTCGAAAAGTCCGCCGTCTGTATGCTAGTTCGACGGACTAAAAAGCCACGTTAGGGCAGCTATTGGCTACTGGCTATGAACTTCCTTGTTTTAGTCCGGTCATACGTCATCACGTACAAATTCGACGGACTTTGGTGGATTGTGTGTAGGCAAGTCCGTTCATTCAGAAAGTCCGTCGTAAAGTACGCCGAAAAATCCGCCGGGCAAAGTCCGCCGTAAAGTCCGCTCGTGTGTACGCGGCATTATTATACGGTTACCTGTAGGTAAAAATACAAAAAAAGGGTATACAACCAATCACAGATTGCCTTTCTGCTGTATTTTCAGCCCTTCAACTGGGCTCCTTCCAGTGGTTAAAAAACGTAATTGCAGCCGTTTAAAACCTTTGGAATAGTTTTTTTTTTACATATTAGGTAATTATCACCATTAAACAGTATTTAGCTGTGTGGTTCATCCAGTGTGTTTTTCTCTTTTTTACGGTAGATTTTTTTATGGGCACTGTGGTCCTTCTATGACCTACTAATATGCCTTGAAATGGCGGCCCGGTGACCCGGATATGCTTGCATACTAACCCAGGAGCAGTTTTCTTTTGGGGTAAGTTGATCTTGTGTTCTTGGTCTGTATAAAGATGTTTAATTGAACACGTCTGCTTTTTTTGTTATTGTATTTCTATCTTATATATTTTTTCTATACTGTACAGTTAACCACAAATCTCCTGAAGAAGCTATATAATCTAGCGAAACATGTCAAGAATGATGTTTATGTACAGTAGTAACACTTTCATCATTATGCCCCCTTTTTTATTTTTTTTTATTTCACTTGTTTCATCTTTTTAAATCTGATGTATTAAATAAAATGCGATATTTTTTATTACAAGTTATTTCCAGTTTATTGGCACCTTTAAAGTCCCTCCCTTCCAATTTCGATTTGTTTTGGATAAATTCGTATTCGTTACGTTCACTAACATCCGAATTTGAAAGGAAATTCCAATACCTATAATTTAATAGTTAGTTAGTAATTCTTTAGAGTTTTCGGATAGTCTTTCTTATTTTCGGATTTTCAAATTTACGAATTGCGATCATAACGAATGACCCGAAAAACAGAACAAAAAACAACACAAATGAAACTAAAACGAACACATTTTTTGGCATTGCACATGTCTAATTCGCAGCATCTTGGTCTGGTGACTGGTCTTTTGAGCGTCGAAGTAGCTGTTTGTTTTTCTAAATGAGCATTAAACCGTTGCAGGGCAGGTGGAGGGAAGCCACATCAAGGGTACATATTGTCTCATACCTTCACTTCCTGTCCTATAGATGCAGGGGAAACAGGAAGTCAGAGGAAAATGGAAAATTTAATATCAAATACTTACCGCCATTTCCTTTTCCCAACGAGCTCAATGTCAGCCTACTATTGGGTATGCTCCGCCCATGCCCCCACCTGCGGACCTAACTCATCATTTTGACTCCCGCCCTAAGGCTGGCGTAACATAACTCTATTTCCACACCTGTGCTGACATGGAACTAGCTACCCAGGGTGGGTTAATTAGGAAACAAAATACGGTTAATCATGGCCTAACTGTAAAGATAACTGTTTTGCCAAAATTAACAGTTGTCAATAATGACGGATCTATTCGATAATGAGAAATAAAGGTTGCATGGATGGCCACGTTTCCGCCTTGCACATTGACTTCATTGAGTCTGCCTAGGAGGCTGTGAGGCTTCTTGTAGAGAGTGCCATTATTTCTTCCGAAAAGGGCCAACCCCCACTATCCTTATATGAGAGGGAGATCACTTTCACAATCCAAGAAGCAAATCGCTCTGCGGGAAGCTTTAGCCCCCTTGCGTCAACCTCTGGAAACCATAAACAGGCAATCTGATGCCCTGAAAGTTGAGGTAGCATGGATATACGTCTTCAGTGTCTCCCCGACATCCAAAGGACTTTTTGCCCATCTTCCAGATGAAAAGTAGGCACACGATTTTTTGATTTAGAAGAAATCTTGAGGCCACTTTTGGAATAGAATCCAGCATCAGGAGCAGAATAACTCTGTCCGTCAGGAAGGACTTATAGGGTTCTTTATACCCTAGAGCCACCAACTAAGAAACCCTCCTAGCTGAGGCTATGGCTACCAGGAAAGCAGTCTTTAATGACAATTCCCATAGCAACAACTCCATCATGGAGTTTGGAGCAGACAAATAGTTGAGTACTAATGTGAGGTCCCATGTATAAACATGAGGGGCCCTGGGAGGCCTTAGCTTTACTAGGGCCTTAAGGATTGAAGAAGTGCACTGAGTCCTGCTAAAGGCCGATGTGGAAGAGATGTGTCCTTTTGAGTGTGCTTGCGCTCAGGCCCATGTCGAGACCTCTTTGAAGAAAACCGAGGACCTGGCAAACTCTTGCTTCTCTAGAGAAAGCTTCTGACGTAGCAGATTTTTGGAATTTTGCCAGACTTTGTTGAAGACTTTGTTCATGCTGCTCTTCCATGCTTTCATGAGGGCATCTACCATTGTCGAAGAGCAACCTAAATCCGCAAACCTTCGCCTCTCAAAATCCAGGCCGCTAACTTGAGCTTCTCTGGACCTGGATGGAGAACTTGACCCTGCGCCACTGTTTGGCGACTGAGAATATTTGTACTAGGTGTCTGTGAGATATAAATAGTTTGGTGCATATCCACTGTTGAAGAAAAACCTCTGGAAAGGGTATCTTCTCCACTGAGCCACTCAACACAAGGACAGGAGAGACCATGGTCCCGATAGTCACCAGGCATGAAGACGTTGACAGATGAAGGGGTTGGGGACATCAGGACAATTCAACGCTGGCCTGAGGGCGGGAGTCAAATTTATGAGTTAGGGCCTGCAGGTGGGGGTATGGGCAGAGCATAACCAGTAGTAGACATGGAGCGGTCAGGAAATCTCTCCAGAGCAGTGGCGTAGCATGGGTTGTCAACGCCCAGGTGAAGGCAAGTAATTTGCACTCCCTAACCTGCAGGCTTTTAGTACTCACTGAGTCCCTTCCCTTCCTACACTAACCACTATACTACACAATAAACTGCCCCCTACACTACACACTAAACTGCCCACTACACACTATACACTACACACTAAACTGCACACTACACTGCACACTTAAACTGCCCACACTACACTACACATTAAACTGCTCACGACACTGCCCACTACACTACACACTACACTGACTTACTGGCTGCTCCCTCTCCCCAGACCATGTCTGCTCCGACCAGGCCAGCAACTCATCTGCTTTTCTTCCATCTGCTCTGCTCTGCCTCTGCGGTCTGTCACACTGCCTGCCACAACAGGGAAACTATCTGGGATCCGGTCTGGACAAGAGGAGGAGGAGGGGGAAAGACAGCAGCGGCTCACAGCTAAGCAGAGGCCAGCCCCGCTCACCAGCGATCAAGGACAGGCCACCCCCGCCGCTGCCCACGACCCTATTCGCCCAATCACAGGGCGCCAGGGGCCATCCTGCGAGGGGACATGGCGGCCGAAGTGCGGAGACACAGGAAATCAAAATTAGGAGGATGGAGGAGCCGGGGGGACACACACTGGTGCAGGATTTTGCCCCCCCTAAATGTTGCGCCCGGGGCCACGGACCCCCTTTTACCCCCCCAAGCTACGCCACTGCTCCAGAGTAAGGGGAAATCCCTTTTAAGGCTCCATTCACACTAGCGTGTTTTTTGATGCATTTTGCAGAAATGCATGGGAATTTTTTAACATGGGTTCCTATGGAACATGTTCACATCAATGCCTTTTTGTATCTCTGCATTTTTGGAAAGGGTCAGGGACTTTTTTTCATGCAAAATGCAGCGTTTTGCATGTAATAGAATTCAATGGACAAGCATCAAAAACGCAAGTGCACCGTTTTTGCAGCGTTTTTACAGCATTTTTGATGCGTTTTTGATGCGGTTTTAATGCGTTTTGTTTTTTTGTTTTTTTTTATTTTTTTTAAGACTGTAAAAAAAAAAAACTGTAAAAAAAAAAAAAAAAAAAACGCAAAACGCGGCAAAAACGCCGCAAAAAAACTGCTCAAAAACGTGGCAAGCATGAAAAAAAAAACTCCAAAAACGCTCAAAAGCAACATGCATAGGTGTGAATCGAGCCTAAGACTGTTGTTACCACAACAGGTATTCCTGTTGGAAGATTTTCCCTCAGATCCTGTTCCAGTGATAATGTTAATACTTCGGCTTTTATCATAGGATGTGAACAGTCTATTGCATTAGGTTGTGCACCCCAAAGCTCAAACACACACACACACACACACACACTATATATATATATATATATATATATATATAATATTTTGTGTCAGTAGGGCAGTGGACGGTGTCAGTAGTTTTTTTATTTGTATTATTTTCTAAATGAAAGGTTTACATTTTTTTTTTTTTTACAATATTTTTTATATTTTTAAAGGAGCCCCATTGGGGGGCTTTGGTGAAATATCAGGGGTCTAAACTCACTTCTGAGACAGAGTAAGGGACGGGGGACAAAGATTTGCCCTATCCTCTTCTCTGCAGACTCAGTTGCACTGTGCACTGGACAGTGAATGAATGGGAAGTGCTCTGTGCTGAGTGGCTTTCTGTCCATTCATAAACCGAAGCATAATAAACAGTTTCCTATGCCTAATTTATGAATGAAAACAGCGAGTGATCGGTACCTATCATTTACTTTGTTCATTTAGGAAAGGAAAGGGGCCGGTATATTACAGATTCACTGGGCCCTTTCCTGCTCTCCATCCTGAAACGGCAGGGGAGGAGAGAAGGGGAAGCCGGAAGCGTTGTGGGGGGGGGGCAGGGGAGCACATGGGGGGGGGGGGGCTGGGCAGCAGAAGAGAAACAGGGACAGGAGGGGCAGCAGGGGGTGACATATACTGGAACAGATACCCTGTATTTTTTCTCCTGTGGCAGCTGAATTCCAGCAGCTGGGAGAGGAGGAGAAGCCTGTTTTCAGCTGCTGCAGGAAGAAACTACAGCTTGATTTCAGTAAATGCCCCCCCCCCTCCTGTCCAAATTCAGGGGGTTGGAAAGTAAGGATTGTAGTCTACCCGTCGCCCACCCCCCCAAAAAAAGGGTGCACCCACGCCCCATGCACACGCCTATGGCTTTTATCTAAATTTTCAATCCTAGGGACAACCAGGTCTAATATGTGACAAGGTGCTTATCCTTCTCCATTCTGTCCAACAAAAAAAAAAAGGAAAAACATTTTTTGAGTGTAATCCCTATCAAATGATTTGTTCCCATCCAGCTCGCAATTCTACACTTGTCCTTCGTCAGATGTAGACTTTCTCGAACTTTTTAAAATAAATGTCCTGAAATGATTGAGTTGATTTCCTAAAGGCAAATAGACTTTGCACTTGGCAAGGGCATTTGCCTCAGGGCTTAGTAAATGAGGGGGGAAGTTCTGCTGACTTCCCTTGTCCAATCACATTCCTTGCATGCGATTGGGTATTCTTTGCAAAGTGAAGCTTTACCTAATTTACTAAGCTCTGGAGCAAATGCCTTTACGAAGTTCAACTGCATTTGCAAACTAGTGCAGGAGTCTATAGGCCTTTAATAAATCAACCCCACTGTTTTAGGGGCACATTTAATCCACACAGTGCACCCAGTCGCTTTTGTTTTGCTTGTTGCAGAAGCCACACAGAACTGCAGATTTGCAATAAAAGATATGTGCTTACAAGAAGTTCATTGGCGCCATCTAGTGGTAGTTTTAGAATAAGCAAAGCGCTGCGCAAACTGTTGGCATTATATAAATCCTGTGCAATAATAAACTAATGTAATATGTTACTAGTTAAAGTGGTTTCAAAGCCTTAAGTTTTTCCACCTTAAAGCGATGTTCCACCCAAAAAAAAAAAAAAAAATTAAAAGCCAGCAGCTACAAATACTGCAGCTGCTGGCTTTTAACAATAGGACACTTACCTGTCCTAGATTCCAGCGATGTCGCCACCGCAGCTGATGTTTCCATCAGCCGTCGGCTGCTGCCGCCGCCATTGCGGGTAAGGGTACCCAGCAGTGTAGCCTTACGTGTTCACGCCGGGAACCCTACTGCACATTGGTGAGGCCCCGCTCCTCTCTCCTACTGGCCCGGCGGCAGGGAGAGGAGGAGGGAGCCCCGCAGTGATGTCACGGGCCACAGCCTGGACTCCTGGAAGTGGGAACAGCATACCTGTCAAAGACAGGTATCCTGTCCCCCTCAAAAAGTGGCAATTGTGGCACCGGAGGGGAGAGGAGACAAATGAGCGGAAGTTTCACTTTTGGGTGGAACTCCGCTTTAATGCATTCTATGGTGAAAAACCTTCTGTGCTGCAGCTCCCCCCCCCCCCATCAGATCCCCCCCCCCCTTTTCCTTACTGGAGCCCAATCCAAACCAGGGATGTGCATGAGCGCAGCGGCTCCCGACGCTGGTTCTCTCTGCATTGGACCGATTGATAGCAGCGGTTTGGCTCCCGCTGCTGTCCAGGGCCGTCTTTCCGAGCGGGCACAGCCCAGGGGACCCAGATGCACACGGGGCCCCATCAGGGCCGGTCGGATCTAGAGCGAAGCTATTGGAATTGCCTCTGCTCCGCTCGCCGTCACACACAGCCCCGCCTTCTCTTAACCCAGCTCCTGCGATAGACAGAATGCGGGTCCAATGCTGGGATGTGTTCTGTCTATCACAGGCACAGGTTTAGGAGGAGGTGGGGCTGTGTGTGACAGCAAGCGGAGCGGAGGCAAGTTCATGTAAGCTGTAACAGCGGCTATCCACTCTGTGATCCCCGGCTCTCCTCTTCCTTCCTCTTCCACAGTGAGGCTCCAGGGGATCGGTGAGGTTGCAATGGGAGCACAGTGAGGCTGCAATGTTGGGCACAGTGAGGCTGCAATGTTGGGCACAGTGAGGCTGCCACCGGGGCACAGTAAGGATGCAATGAGGGCACAGAGAGGCTGTAATGTTGGGCACAGTGAGGCTGCAAATGTTGGGCACAGTGACAAAGAGAGGCTGTTATGAGGGGCACAGTGAGGCTGCAATGTTGGGCACAGTGAGGCTGCAATGTTGGGCACAGTGAGGCTGCAATGTTGGGCACAGTGAGGAATTATACTTTAATCCTTGAGAGTAGGTGCGAAAATTGGAATAGGCTTGAAGGGGCCCCAGTGCATTATTTTGCCCAGGGGCCCATGATGCTGTCAACTAAATCTGGTGACGTGGGTCGAGTCACGCTGTCTGTGTCAATGGCCGCAACAGCAGGAGTGAGCATGCACAGGTGCCCCCAGGAGGATAAACAGCTTTCCGTGGGGGGGGGGCGGCACCAGATAAAGAGGAGAAGCCTGGAGCACTGGCGGAGGACCCCAGAAGAAGAGGATCGGGGGTGCTCTGTGCAAAACTGTTGCACAGAGCAGGTAAGTATAACAGGTTTGTTGTTTTAATTTTTTTTTTTTTTTTAAAGGAAAGATTACAACCACTTTAACAAAAAAATAATAATGTTTCAAGGATACAATGTATCAAAATCTTAAAGTATATAATTTCCTAATTCCTGTAACCCACCTTTTGTACATAATCACATTTCTCTACTTCTTGGAGTATATGACAAGTCATTTACGACACAACAAATGCAATCCGTTATAAAAAAAAACAAAAAAAACACACATTTATTAAAGATGATATGATAAAAACAACACATAAATACAGTTATAAAACCCAATGTCATCAATTCTTGCAATCACAAATGTCATCAATTCTTGCAATCACAAAAGGATATTATTTTATTTCAGATGTTGATAGATGCTCCTCTATAGGAAGCAGAATTTTCAAATGTTTGATGATTTTTTTCAAGGTTTTCCCACTTAATGGGAACTTGTGGGGAATTGCAGTTGCTGAGTTTTTAAAGGAAACAGCCACCGCCCCCACGTTGCTTAAAGTGAAGCTGAGCTTTGCCCATGCAGAACAAAACAGGATCACTTAATTGCTTCCCCCTGGCTGCTCAAAATTCCCTTCACCGCAGTCCCATGTAGAAAGGAGGTGAGGAAGCCCTGTATAAGCTCCAGGTTTTGCTCTGTTTAGAGCTTATACAGGGCTCAGGATTCTCTCCCCACGCCCCAAGCGACAGCGCTGGTACCTTGGCAATGACTTGGGTCACCCTACTCTGCATCATTAGAGAATGGACTGCAATGTTCTGCACTTCTGGAAGTCTTGAGTTGCCAGTGACTGAACAGAACAGTGGGGGGGGGGGGGGGGAGCAAAGGAAAGATACACTGAACAACTCGCTAGTGGGAAAGACTTCCGAGTAAAATGTGTTGCCTTGCCTATATTGCAAAGCACCAGTTCTGATTAAAGCAGTCACTTGAAACAATAATTTAGGGATGAACATTCGGACCTCTGCTTGCTTGTTCCGGGGCTCACGGTTATTAGATAGTGGAACTAGGGTCAGGAAGACTGCCTGGGAGCCTGCACTGATAACAAGCATATATATACCTACAGGTTCACTTCAAAGTGGAACCTCACTCCTCCAAGTAAGATTGATTATTTTTAATCCTTAGATCATATTTACTGGTCTGCGGTTACTTTCAGTTTTTTTGCCTAAGCAAATTATGTCATACATCCCAGGAGTTTTCGGGGGGGGATTGTTTTCTCAGCTAAGCACATTCCCCTGCATGCATGACTGAGCTAAGGGCAGATGGATTCCAGGATGTAAATGCTACATGAATCATCTGCCCTTACTCAAGATGGCCAAAAATGCTGGGGGGGGGGGGGGTTCAAAGTGATTTCTCAACAGAATAAATAATGGAGACATGCATGGGGGGGGGGGGGGTTTGCTTTGAATAATAAAAATTAATGAAACTGTGTTTTTGGTTTGTGGTGCTCAGTTGCAGTGTAGTTCTGCTTTTAAAGTGATACTAAACGATCGTTTTTTTTTGTTTTTTTTTAAACAAACATGTCATACTTACCTCCTCTGTGCATCTCGTTTTGCACAGAGTGGCCCCGAACATCCATTTCTGGGGTCCCTCAGCGGCTCTTGCGGCTCCTCCCCACATCAGATAGCCCCCTAGGAGAAGCGCTCTCCCGAGGGGATTACCTTGCGGGCGCGCTCCCGAGTCCAGCATTCGGCGTCCACAGAGGCCGAATGCAGGACTCGGCCCCGCCCCCCGTCATTGGATTTGATTGACAGCAGCGGGAGCCAATGGCTGTGCTGCTATCAATTTATCCAATCAGGAGCCGGGAACCTGTGGAGAGAGGGACGGCGGGGATGCTCCGACGGAAATTCAGGGCTCAGGTAAGTAAAAAACGGGGGGCTAGGGGAGGCAAGGTGAAAAAACACAAGCCTTTACAACCCCTTTAAGGCACAAACAGAATTCTATCCATTTTATTTTTTTTACCTAAAAGTGGTTTTAAAGGCTGATGGGTTTTTTTTTAATAATTTTTTTTTTTTTTACCCTCATACATTCTATGCATGAAGGTAAAAAAACCTTCTGCCCTGTGCAAAACCAACTGCAAAGAGCAGGCAAGTATTTATTTTTTTTAAATAAATAAAACAAAAGCTTTAATACCACACAAAAAAAAAAAAATGAAATATCGAAATTAATAAAATTTTTGGCCAGAAAAAAAAACAACAACAAAAAAAAAAAAAAATCACTAATGTCAATGACAATTCTTAAGGCAGTATATTGGAAACATTCTATATCCTGAGCTAGAAGAAGAGATTGTTTATGCTGTTGAAACGTTCCTTTTTGTGTGTCTCTCGGTAGAACTCTTTGGCTTGCAGACTTGGTGCAGCAGAAGCAACATTTGTTGCATTAAATATGTTTTTTGTTTTGTTATGCAATACGCAGAGATCTCCAAATCATCCCTTTTGGTCCTATCGGCATTACAGATCTTAAATATTCACAGAGTATCGGGCATTCTTTCCGGCTTCCCTAAAGATTCAGCAACCATTCATATTAGTTCTTACGCTTGTTCGTGTAAGATTGGGTTGTATGTTGCTATTTTTCAGGGTTTAAAAGCGTCATGAGAGAGTGTGGACACCAGGAACGTGTATAACCACCAT
Source organism: Lithobates septentrionalis (assembly GCA_037952835.1). Lineage (NCBI taxonomy): Eukaryota > Metazoa > Chordata > Amphibia > Anura > Ranidae > Lithobates > Lithobates septentrionalis. Next base: position 162,030 of record JBBDGP010002681.1, on the reverse strand, counting down.
TTGGCCAGGTGCCTTTAGGCTTTAGTAGGGTACCTTGCAACACACACAAAATCTTAAGATCAATGATTTGCTCTCAACATCTTGTGAAGAAGGAAAGGTCCATAATGGAGCACCGCTAGCTTGGCAAGAGATATACACTGCAGAATTAAAGCCTTAAAATGCCCAAATTTGTAAAACAGCGCTATAGAAGGTAGAACAAATTCATAAAATGTGTCTACAGACAGCATCAGAGGCCCTCTTCTCATTTCACAGTTTTATCAGGTTGAGGGATGTGATGAGGCGCTCTTCTCCAGCCACCTTCAATAAGTTATCAGGAGCAGCTAGATGAGCTGGAGTCAGAGGTGGTCGATTGCCCCATTCTTTGGTACTGAGGGCTAGAAAAGTGTTCCCCGCAACAATTACTCCATACCGGTCTTCCCGAGAGGAACCTGAAACCACAAAACCCAAAAAACGTTAAATTTCACGAATAGCTTCCTAAGGGTTCTAATATAGAATTTGGTGGGGATCATTTCATTAAAGAATCACTTTTTTTTTCTTTTTTTTTTTAGATCTGGCAATAGATTAATGGGAGCGTACACACCAGGGGCGGACTGACAACTCATGGGGCCCCCCAGGCAATAGGAGATTATGGGGCCACACAGTATACACACACATACAGTATACACATACACACACTGAAAAGGTACTGGAGAGGCGGGGCATCTATAATCTTTGGATTTTTAAAAAAAAAAAACACAGATTTTTACATACTGTCCCTGGTTTTATTGAGGCTGGCAACCCTAATGGGGCCCCTTGGTGGCATAGGGCCCTCGGGCAGTGCCCGAATGGTCAGTCCACCCCTGGTACACACCGTAAGGTTTTTCTCTTGGTTGACCACCCTTCAGACCTGGGTTTGTCTTGTTGGACATGTTACTGCCTACAGAGGAGAGAGAACCAGTCATACATATATACACACACACACACACACACACACACACACACACACACACATATATTATATACCAGTATATACACACGTACACACACACAAGTTGCCTCCTGTATGTATATGTGTGTGAGGGGCCCCATGACTGGAATGAGGTGACAACACTACAGGAGGGGCGGTGACCTCTGAGGTTGGTTATCTGTCTCCCCCACCTCCCCTCCCCCATTGTAGGACAAGTCAGGATCGCTCCTCTTCCTGGACATAGTGACGTCATCACGCAGCATGCGCTCCCTGATGGCGACCGGGTGAAGGGGTGCAGGGGAATTGTATGCAATGTGAGATTGTGGGGTGCTGTGGAATTAAAATTGAAGGGGGGAGGTGGGGGGAATCATAATTGTGTAGGGGAGGGTAAATATAATGGAAGGGGGGCTGCAGGGAAAGTATATTTGTGGGGGGGGAAGGGTTAATATAATTGAAGGGAGGAGCTGCAGGAGAATTATATGTAACAGAGGAGGTTATGTAAGGTGTTATAATTGGGAGGACAGCACCAGGTGACACCAACCCTAGTAAAGCCACTGAGCACAAATTCTCTACTATGCCTTGCTCCTGTGCAAAAACACCAGAAGGAAGGAGGAGCCTGTGTTGCTAAATGCCCAGAGTTTCAACACTGTGGCAAAGAGGGTGGCTTGCCCCTTCCTTTTAGATTGTAAGCTCTTTTTGAGCCGGGCCCTCTGAGCCCTTTTGTATTGAATTGTATTTGCCTGCCCTAACAATGTAAAGCACTCTGCAAACCTTTAGCGCTATATATGTTCGCACATATACATATACACATACATACACATAGTGAGGGGGGGGGGGGTATTTGATCCCCCTGCTGATTTTGTACGTTGCCCACTGACAAAGAAATGATCAGTCTATCATTTTAAATAGTAGATTTATTTTACCAGTGAGAGACAGAAGAACAACAAAAATATCCAATAAAACTCATTTAAAAAAAGTTATAAATAAATTGATTTGCATTTTAATGAGTGAAATAAGTATTTGATCCTCCTATCAATCATCAAGATTTCTGGCTCCCAGGTGTCTATTCAGGTAATGAGCTGGGATTAGGAGCACTCTTAAAAAGGGAGTGCTCCTAATATGAGCTTGTTACCTGTCTAAAAGACACCTCTCCTCCTTGGCCATGGTGGAGAGATTCCAATCTCTCCACCATGGCCAAGACCAAAGAGCTGTCCAAGGATGTCAGGGATAAGGTTGTAGACCTACACACAGCTGGAATGGGCTACAAGACCCTCACCAACCAGCTTGGTGAGAGGGTGACAACAGTTGGTGCAATCATTTACAAATGGAAGAAACATAAAATAACGGTCAATCTCCCTCGGTCTGGGGCTCTGTGCAAGATCTCACCTCGTGGAGTTTCAATGATCATGAAAACGGTGAGGAATCAGCCCAGAACTACACAGGAGAATCTTCTCAATGATCTCAGCTGGGACCATAGTCACCAAGATAACAATTGGTAACACACTACACCGTGAAGGACTGAAATCCTGCAGCACCCACAAGGTCCCCCTGCTCAGGAAATCACATGTACAGGTCCGTCTGAAGATTGCTAATGAACATCTGAATGATTCAGAGGAGAACTGGGGGAAAGTTTTGTGGTCAGATGAGACCAAAATCAAGCTCTTTGGCATCAACTCAACTCGCTGTGTGAGGAGGGAGGAGGGAGGAGGGAGGAGGAGGAGGAGGAATGCTGCTTATGACCCCAAGAACACCATCCCCACAGTCAAACATGGAGGTGGAAACATGATGCTTTGGGGTGTTTTTTCTGCTAAGGGACAGGACAATTTCACAGTTTCAAAGGGACGATGGGCGGGGCCATGTACCATCAAATCTTGGGTGAGAACCTCCTTCCCTCAGCCAGTGGGTCATGGATGGGTATTCCAGCATGACAATGACCCAAAACACACCACCAAGGCAACAAAAGAGTAACTCAAGAAGAAGCACATTAAGGTCTGGAGTGGCCTATCCAGTCTCCAGATCTTAATCCTATAGAAAATATGTGGAGGGAGCAGAAGGTTCGAGTTACCAAACCTCAGCCTGGAAACCTTAAAGACTTGGAGAGGATCTGCAAAGAGGACAAAATCCCTCCTGAGATGGGTGCAAACCTGGTGGCCAACTACAAGAAACGTCTGACCTCTGTGATTGCCAAACAAGGGTTGCCACCAAGTACCAAGTCATGTTTTGTGAAGGGGTCAAATACTTTATTTCACTCATTAAAATGAAAATCAAATGTATAACTTTTTTGAAATGCGTTTTTCTGGATAAATTTCTGTTATTCTGTCTCTCACTGTTAAAAATAAAGTCTTCAACTAGTGCAATGCAATCTGGTCATCCCACTGACCAAATTTAAAGCGGCGCTCCGCTTAAAAAAAACATTTTAAACAGTCAGCAGCTACAAATACTGCAGCTGCTGACTTTTAATAAATCGGACACTCAGGGTCCAGCGAGGCGGGGGAACGAAGCCTCACTCGTCTCCCCCTCCCTCGGCGGCGCCGGCATTGTCACTGTGGGCTCCCGGCTGTGGCTTCACAGCCGGGCATGCGCGAGCCGTGCGGCAACTGGCCGGACAATCGTCTGGGACCTGTGATGTGTTCCAGATGATTGCCGAGAGGGAGAGGTGAACTGGCTTCCGGCACCGCGGAGCCCCGGAGGAAGTGGGAGCTGGACCCTCTAAAAAAGAGGATTTCCGCTCCCCCCCCCAAAAAAAAACATGCCAAAATGTGGTGAAGTTTCATTTTTGGGTGGAACTCCCGGTTTAAGAAAAAGTCCAAAGGATCACTGCACTCTCTTTATTGAACCAAAGTTCAAACAAAAACATTACATGATGTGTAAGTTCATATTACGTTTCGGGGCTCACAAGATTACGCCCTTCTTCAGATCAAACTCACATCTAAAGTCAAAAGTTAAACACATGGCCTAAATACCATCATTTTGCACATTGGAATCAATTATGCTATTAGTAATTGATCAAATACAAATTAGATCCTTTACTTATAGAGTGGAACCTCGGATTACGAGTATAATCCGTTCCAGGAGTATGCTCGTAATCCAAAGTACTCGCATATCAAAGCGAGTTTTCCCATTGAAGTCAATGGAAACGAAAATAATTTGTTTCCGCATTGACTTCAATGGGATGCAATACCACATGTGGCCAGAGGCAGGGGGCGCCGGAGAGCCTCGGAAATGGCCGAAAAAGGCCCGAGGACACTTCGGCTGACCTCGGCAAACCTCGGAAAAAAGACTTCCAACCGAGATTTGCCAAGGTCAGCCGTGCTGTCCTCGGGCCTTTCCGTGCATTTCCGAACGGCACCGATCAGCGACGTTCAGCTCCGGCGCCCCCCCCCCCCCCCCCCCCCACCTCAGGCCAAAAGCAGTACTGCACACCGCTTTGGCCTGACTCGTGCTCGTTTTGCCTTGGAAACGGCCGAAAAGGCCCAAGGACACTTTGGCTGACCTTGGCAAACCTCGGAATCGTGCTAGTTTTGCGAGATAACACTCACAAACCGAATTACGATTTTTAGAAATACAGTGCTCGTATTGCGAAAAAGCTCGTTAACCGCGTTGCTCGCAATCCGAGGTTCCACTGTACATCCTTATATCACAGGTGGGGAAACGGTTAGCAAAGCGTAGAGCCCTCCCATATTTCAACAGAAGCCTTCAACCCGTTTAATCTGTCAAAAAGAAACATGTACATGATGTATCACTATCTGGCTATCGCATCGAATGAATTATCACCTAAAATAAATAAATCCAGATCTGTATTTAACCCCTTGGGGGTAATAGCGCCAAGAAAATGAATCCAATGCACCTCACGCTTTTTTAGAATGGATTCCCGGTTACCACCCCTCCTATTCTTTAATTCCCTCCAGTAACATGAATTTTAAATTGGGAAATCGAATGTCCTTTCTCCAAAAAGTGTCTCGCTAAGGGCAACTGTACCAATTGATCTCCGATAGGATAGCAAGGCACTAATATTCAATCTTTAACTTTCTAAATGGTCTCTCCTATGTATAGTAAACACACATGGACATTTTATTGCATATATTACATATGACGATTGGCAAGTGTAAAAACCTTTGATTTTAATATCATACCCCTTATGTGGATGGGATATACTCTTGCCTTTTATCATGGAGTTACATTGTATACACGATAGACATGACTATGACCCTGTATTACGGAATCCTAAAAAAAAAAAAAAAAAGTTACTAAATGGGCTGGGAGGGGTATATTGGTTGGATCTGACCAATCTCTCTAATGGCCCGCACACATTTCTACTCCAATGGCCACAGTGCGGCTTTCCGTAAAGTCTGACCCTCTGTTTAGAAAGTTTGGGGACCCCTGATCTAAAAGAATAGAGAAGTGGGATTTTTGCCTTCCTAACAATATGTTTTTTACTCTCTACGAGTGCCTACAGAATGAAAGATAACTAAATATTTAATTTCTTTACAAGAAAAAATAAAAAAATAAAAATCTCCACTAGGGTTTTTAATTTTTTGCTTAAACTAGAAAAAAAATTTGCCCCCTTCTTCAAAAAAATAAATAAAAAGTTCTTAGTTTGTTATAAAATTTAGCAAAAAGTGTTTTTTTCTCCTTCACTGATGTGCACTTGATGGGAACTCCGTGGGGCGGGGCCACTTGATGGAACTCGTGGGGGGGGGGCCCCACTTGATGGGAACTCGTGGGGGGGGGGCCCCACTTGATGGGAACTCGTGGGGGGGGGGCCCCACTTGATGGAACTCGTGGGGGGGGGCCCCACTTGATGGGAACTCGTGGGGGGGGGCCCCACTTGATGGGAACTCGTGGGGGGGGGGCCCCACTTGATGGGAACTCGTGGGGGGGGGGCCCCACTTGATGGGAACTCGTGGGGGGGGGGGCCCCACTTGATGGGAACTCGTGGGGGGGGGGGGGCCCCACTTGATGGGAACTCGTGGGGGGGGGGGCCCCACTTGATGGGAACTCGTGGGGGGGGGGGCCCCACTTGATGGGAACTCGTGGGGGGGGCCCCACTTGATGGGAACTCGTGGGGGGGGGGCCCCACTTGATGGGAACTCGTGGGGGGGGGGGCCCCACTTGATGGGAACTCGTGGGGGGGGGGGCCCACTTGATGGGAACTCGTGGGGGGGGGCCCCACTTGATGGGAACTCGTGGGGGGGGGCCCCACTTGATGGGAACTCGTGGGGGGGGGGGCCCCACTTGATGGGAACTCGTGGGGGGGGCCCCACTTGATGGGAACAAGTGGGGGGGGCCCCACTTGATGGGAACAAGTGGGGGGGCCCCACTTGATGGGAACAAGTGGGGGGGGGCCCCACTTGATGGGAACAAGTGGGGGGGGCCCCACTTGATGGGAACAAGTGGGGGGGCCCCACTTGATGGGAACAAGTGGGGGGGCCCCACTTGATGGGAACTAGTGGGGGGGCCCCACTTGATGGGAACTCGTGGGGGGGCCCACTTGATGGGAACTCGTGGGGGGGCCCCACTTGATGGGAACTCGTGGGGGGGCCCCACTTGATGGGAACTCGTGGGGGGCCCACTTGATGGAACTCGTGGGGGGGCCCCACTTGATGGGAACTCGTGGGGGGGCCCCACTTGATGGGAACTCGTGGGGGGGCCCCACTTGATGGGAACTCGTGGGGGGGCCCCACTTGATGGGAACTCGTGGGGGGGCCCCACTTGATGGGAACTCGGGGGGGGGCCCCACTTGATGTGAACTCGTGGGGGGGCCCACTTGATGGGAACTCGTGGGGGGAGCCCCACTTGATGGGAACTCGTGGGGGGAGCCCCACTTGATGAGAACTCGTGGGGGGAGCCCCACTTGATGAGAACTCGTGGGGGGAGCCGCACTTGATGAGAACTCGTGGGGGGAGCCGCACTTGATGAGAACTCGTGGGGGGAGCCGCACTTGATGAGAACTCGTGGGGGGAGCCGCACTTGATGAGAACTCGTGGGGGGAGCCGCACTTGATGAGGACTCGTGGGGGGAGCCGCACTTGATGAGGACTCGTGGGGGGAGCCGCACTTGATGAGGACTCGTGGGGGGAGCCGCACTTGAAGGGGACTCGTGGGGGGAGCCGCACTTTGAAGGGGACTCGTGGGGGGAGCCGCACTTGAAGGGGACTCGTGGGGGGAGCCGCACTGAAGGGGGACTCGTGGGGGGAGCCGCACTTGAAGGGGACTCGTGGGGGGAGCCGCACTTGAAGGGGACTCGTGGGGGGGCCCGCACTTGAAGGGGACTCGTGGGGGGGCCGCACTTGAAGGGGACTCGTGGGGGGCCCGCACTTGAAGGGGACTCGTGGGGGGGCCCGCACTTGAAGGGGACTCGTGGGGGGGCCCGCACTTGAAGGGAACTCGTGGGGGGCCCGCACTTGAAGGGGACTCGTGGGGGGGCCCGCACTTGAAGGGGACTCGTGGGGGGGCCCGCACTTGAAGGGGACTCGTGGGGGGGCCCGCACTTGAAGGGGACTCGTGGGGGGGCCGCACTTGAAGGGGACTCGTGGGGGGGCCCGCACTTGAAGGGGACTCGTGGGGGGGCCCGCACTTGAAGGGGACTCGTTGGGGGGCCCGCACTTGAAGGGGACTCGTGGGGGGGCCCGCACTTGAAGGGGACTCGTGGGGGGGCCCCGCACTTGAAGGGGACTCGTGGGGGGGCCCGCACTTGAAGGGGACTCGTGGGGGGGCCCGCACTTGAAGGGGACTCGTGGGGGGGCCCGCACCTTGAAGGGGACTCGTGGGGGGGCCCGCACTTGAAGGGGACTCGTGGGGGGCCCGGCACTTGAAGGGGACTCGTGGGGGGGCCCGCACTTGAAGGGGACTCGTGGGGGGCCCGCACTTGAAGGGGACTCGTGGGGGGGCCCGCACTTGAAGGGGACTCGTGGGGGGGCCCGCACTTGAAGGGGACTCGTGGGGGGGCCCGCACTTGAAGGGGACTCTTGGGGGGGCCCGCACTTGAAGGGGACTCGTGGGGGGGCCCGCACTTGAAGGGGACTCGTGGGGGGGCCCGCACTTGAAGGGGACTCGTGGGGGGGCCCGCACTTGAAGGGGACTCGTGGGGGGGCCCGCACTTGAAGGGGACTCGTGGGGGGCCCGCACTTGAAGGGACTCGTGGGGGGGCCCGCACTTGAAGGGGACTCGTGGGGGGGCCCGCACTTGAAGGGGACTCGTGGGGGGGCCGCACTTGAAGGGACTCGTGGGGGGGCCCGCACTTGAAGGGGACTCGTGGGGGGGCCCGCACTTGAAGGGGACTCGTGGGGGGCCCGCACTTGAAGGGGACTCGTGGGGGGCCCGCACTTGAAGGGGACTCGTGGGGGGGCCCGCCCTTGAAGGGGACTCGTGGGGGGGCCGCACTTGAAGGGGACTCGTGGGGGGGCCCGCACTTGAAGGGGGACTCGTGGGGGGGCCCGCACTTGAAGGGGACTCGTGGGGGGGCCCGCACTTGAAGGGGACTCGTGGGGGGGCCCGCACTTGAAGGGGACTCGTGGGGGGGCCCGCACTTGAAGGGGACTCGTGGGGGGCCCGCACTTGAAGGGGACTCGTGGGGGGGCCCGCACTTGAAGGGGACTCGTGGGGGGGCCCGCACTTGAAGGGGACTCGTGGGGGGGCCCGCACTTGAAGGGGACTCGTGGGGGGCCCGCACTTGAAGGGGACTCGTGGGGGGGCCCGCACTTGAAGGGGACTCGTGGGGGGGCCCGCACTTGAAGGGGACTCGTGGGGGGCCCGCACTTGAAGGGGACTCCGTGGGGGGGCCCGCACTTGAAGGGGACTCGTGGGGGGGCCCGCACTTGAAGGGGACTCGTGGGGGGGCCCGCACTTGAAGGGGACTCGTGGGGGTGGCCCGCACTTGAAGGGGACTCGTGGGGGGCCGCACTTGATGGGAACTCATGGGGGCGGCACAATAATAACTGTGTAGATGTCCCCTGTCACACTTGGCGGTTGCCAACTCCTCTCCTGACACCGACAGCATGTGAGGAAATGAATGCCAACAACCGGGAACGTTTATTTACATCTGATCAGCTGTGATTGAACACAGCTGATCACATGGTATAGGGCCACTGTGATCGGCTGTATCTGAAGGGGGGCGTGGCTCTGGAAGGACATCCATAGACACCCTCCCAGAACAAGAGAGCCGTGGTGTAGCAGTCTTTCGGCTATAGCATAGATCTGAAGTAGTTAACATTGCACTCTATGGCACTAATGCTGCAAGGAAGATGCATAAAAGTAGCGCAGGAACTTTTTTTTTTTTTTGTCGCTGTGACTTGAGGCACAGCAATTAAGATGGCACCCATTTAAATATAAGCGTTTTGACTTGTAATGTAAGTTTCTGTGTCGCAAGCCGCAGCAGTGTGAACTAAGGCTAAAGGACGGGTAGTTTACAGTGTTCGGCACAATATCAGTCCCTGCAATGAGATTTATGTGTAGGCATTTTTGAAAATAGATGAATTTGGAAAGCCTTCATAAAAGAGCATGGAGTTACTGAAAGCTATAGAACAGTTGAAGAAACGAGGGTGAAAAAAATAAAAAAAACACAGAGGCAGCTGAAGCCATTGCTGTGTACAAGATGGAGGCCGGAGCTCGCTCTCCAGATGGCTTCATTGCTTTGCCAAACCCCAGTAAGCCCTCGAGTCCAACAGATATTTTCCATTGCTGCCCCTAAGCCAATCAGCTGCAGGCATATGCGGTTGGCCTCTCATCTGCCATCAAATACCCAAACCAAAGAACAGTGGAAAAATCACTGAGATCCAAGGGGGGGTGGGGGGGAGATTTAGGGCCTTGAAAAAAGGGGGGGGGGGGGGGAGTGAAGTAACCATAATCGCTCTGGATTTTGAGAGCAGTAAAAACCAGAAGTCTATTAGAAGTCTTCATGCGGCAATCATCTGGGACCCCACGTGAAACTGGCGGCGGCGTTTGAATTAAGTGCGGTTCACCTCTGCATATTCCAGTGATGAGGTTGAAATAAAACAAAAAGGAGGGGAAAATTACCAGAACACAAAGAACTCTGCAAATCTAACATTTAATTGTTCCGTAGGATCAAGATAATCAGACGCAGATCCTGAGCTCCATTGTTTGGTTTACCCACCGTGAAATGGCAATGCTTACTTGCAGAAAGGGATCAAATGCCGACATAATTCACGTTAACCCTTCCGGTACCACGTAAAAATTGTACAACTGAGAAAAAGACATGGGGGCAGTGGCAGCTGGTGCTCAAAATTTTTTGGGGGGGCGCAATCAAACTGAAAAATACAGAACCCCCCCAGTCAAATGCAGCCTCACTGTGCCCATCAAATGCAACCATTGTGCCCGTCATACGCAGCCACCTGTGCCCACCGACCCCCCCCCCCCCCCACTCCTGGGCTTGCGGCTCTGGCAGCACCCCCAACCCCCGTGTGGCTCTGACATACGGAACTTACCGCAGCAGCTCCTCTCCAATGCACCAGAGCGGCGGCGACCTCCGTTCCAGCGTGTCTTCTCCGCTCCTCTTCCTAAGCTCCAGGTCACAGGCACCATTCTCCCCCCCCCCCCCCCCCAGTTGGTCACCAGCCCCACACTTAGCCCATCTACGTCACAGGCAGCGCTTCCTTCGGCTGGCAGGTTCACCCTGTGTCTCCTCCCTCTCCTCAGTGGCTAATAGAATGGCTTCTCCTCTCGGCCAATCATGTGATGGGTCTCAGGACACGCTTCCTGATTGGCCAGAAGGAGAATCAGGAAGACAATAGTGAACATTAATTTGCTATTGTCAAACAACTCAGGCTCTAATCACATGCTTCTTCTAAGAAAAAAAAAAAAAGGGAAGAAGGGGTGCATGGATTAGGGGGAGGGGGGCGGCGCCCCTGCGGCACATATGGACGGACCGCTACTGCTTTGCACAGACATTATGAACACTTGACATATGCAGCTCCTTTCATTCCGAATCTAAATTCGGATAAAAATTCTCATTCAGATGAACCAGAATTTCCAAATTACAATAGTAACCAATTTAAAACAAATCCAAAATGATTAAATTAAAAAATTCTAATGAAATTTTTATCGTTTTAGAATCAAATTCGTGTTTCAGAAAAATAAAAAATTTTATTTTTTTTTAAAATCATCTTAGTTCCTTTAGTTCCCAGGGGTGTAAATAGGATTGCATAGCTTAGCTCCTCCAGTTCCTAGTATAGTTTACATATTCAGAGATGTAAAAAGTACTCTCCATCTCTCCAATGTTGTAAATTGTAATACGTATCGAGGATCTGTTTATTTTATTATAGGTAAAATATACATATTATAAAAGTATATTTAAAGTCAAAATTTTTGACCCAACAGGAAAATAGGGGAAATCTCAGAGGATATTTTTAGACAGTTTCTGGAACCAGTAACTCCACTGGGAGGTTAAATTTCTAAAACTTTAGATTTCCTATCATTTTCTGTCTCAGTGACAATTTACCCCCCCCCCCCCCCACCCGATACACATCGCCTTGTATTTATAGTCCTAGATATCTCAGCCCTTTCCTTTTCTAGGGGTGTGAATCAAATTACATATCTTAGCTCCTTCAGTTCCCAGAGGTGTTACAAGCACTAAATACCTTTTATCAGAGAATTCTTTGTCAATCTCTTCCAGAGAACGTCCTTTTGTCTCCGGAATGAAGTAGTAAATAAATATTATTGCAACCGCTCCCATCAAGCCATACACGAGGAAGGTCCAAGACAGACCTATAGATTCTGCATAGAAAAAAAAAAAAAGATAAAAAAGTATTAAACATACAAAGTATTCACAACTTTTGTAACTTTCTTATCCTCTGCACTAATACTATTCTTCTAAAATAATGTTACATTCTACTTTTGTTATGGATACAAATAGCAACAAACAGCAAAGTCCTTTAAAAAAATGCTATAACTGAGGGGCTGTCCAATAAGTATTACACTTTTCTTAACCAGAAAACAAATAGAAAGAAATAGTTGAAAAGTACAGGAGAATAAATACAAATAGAAGAAAAATACAATAAATGTGTATCACCCTTTGATTTCCCCTGCATTAAATTTAAAGCAATTGAAATTCTTTTAGAAAACTTGCATAGTGTTCACCCAATCAGATGCCAGCTGTCGCTCTGCAGTACAGCTTAGATAATTAAATTAAAAATATTATATAGTCCAAAAGGTAACATTTTTCTTTCCAATCTTAACATATGAGCAAGGTCACCTAATTAAGGAAGCAAATATATATATATATATATATATATATATATATATATATATATATATATATATATATATATATATATATATATATATATATATAGAATGGCATGGTATTTTCATGCCAGTTTGGTGCTGTAAAGGAAACTTGTAAGTTCTTTACATAATTGTATTCTATTTTGTATGTATTGCACACTGCCCTCACTGTACACACGGCACTAATAATGTTTTCAGTACATGTTTGCATTCTTTCGAGTCCGGATTAGAATTAGCCTGCCTATGTTACGCCCCTTGTTACCATAAACGTACAATTGGAATATTAATGTGATACCTACGTAATGATGTGTATAAAAACCTTAAATTGCGTCATAGTAAAGCAGAACAGTTATGTGGAAAGATGTGGAGTGTATCTTTTGTGTCTGTTCCTTACTGCAGTAGTTATTAATTTGGAACCACTAATCAATATGAGGATAGGAGTTGCCCATCTATAAAATTTCCATGTCAGTGCTTTGTTCATTTTCTAGCAATTGAGATTTTATTGCTGAACGCGTGTAATTTTTCTCTTCTGCACAGCGACACCAATTGCCCACCACTTTATAAAATGTCCCCCAATGTGTTGCTTACCGATAACCTCCAGAAATGTCAATGTGATCAGCAGGTTGGCTGCCCAGTTTAAGCTGTTACAAAAGGCAAATGCCCGGCCTCGTATTTCTGCCGGATAGATCTCACTGAGGACCAGCCAGGTCACTGGAGGAAAAAAAAAAATAAGTATTACTACCGAAGGATGCAAAATTTAAAAATAAATTAATACACCACCATTTGCACAATAGGCAACCCATAGACTGGCGAATATTATTATTATTCACGATTTATATAGCACCAACAGTTTACGAAGCGCTTTACAACATAAAAAAATAAAAAAGGGAGACAATACCATAAAAAAAATACAAGAGAGTTACGAGGGCCCTGCTCAAAAGAGCTTAAAATCTAATAGGGTGGGGCAGGTGGTAAAAAAAGGTTGCAACTGTGGGGGATGAGCTGATGGAAGTGATAAAAGATTAGTTGGGAGGTGCGATAGGCTTTCCTGAAGAAATGAGTTTTCAGGGATTGCGTAAAAAAAAAAAAAAAAAAAAAAAAAAAAGGCAGCCAGAGAGGGAGATAGCCAAACGGATTGAGTTAGAGAGTTCCAGAGGATGGGAGAAGCTCTGGAGTAATCCAGGAGATGAGCATAGGAGGAAGAGACATGAGAGCAGGAGCAGAGAGGACGGTTTGGCGATGTAGCTCGGGGCAGAGTTTTGAATGGCTTTGTATGATGTAGTTAGTATTTTGAATTTAATTCGCTGGGCGATCGGAAGCCAGTGTAGGGATCGGCAGAGAGGGGTGGTGAACACTGAGTGGAGGGATTGGAGGAGAGGGGTGGTGAACACTGAGTGTAGGGATTGGAGGAGAGGGTTGGCACACTGAGCGGTTGGTAAGGTGGATAAGTCTGGCAGCAGCATTCATGATAGACTGGAGAGGGGAGGAGCCTATGAATAGGCAGGCCAACGAGAAGGGAGTTGCAATAGTCAAAGAGAGAGATAACAAGGGAGTGAATGAGGAGCTTTGGTGGTTTCATTTGTTAAAAAGGGGCAAAGTATAGAAATGTTTTACGGAGGTGAAGTCTACAAGCTTTTAGGAACGATTGGATTTTGGGCTAAAAGGACAGGTCAGAGTCTAGGATTACACCGAGTACCCTGGCGTGAAAGGAGGGATTGATGGTTGCATTATTTACCTCAACAGAAAAGTCATGGGGGGAGGGGGGGGGGCATAGGCAGGAGGGAAGATTATTAGCTCAGTTTTAGAGAGATTTAGTTTAAGGAGGTGGTGCGACATCCATGCTGATATGTCAGTTAGTAATGTGAGAGGAGACTGAAAGAGCGAGGGTAGGAGTGGAGATATATTTGGGCGTCATCGGCATATAGATGATATTGGAAGCTATGGGACGTTATCAAGTGACCAAGGGAGGAGGTGTAGATAGAAAAGAGAAGGGATCCAAGAACAGAGCCTTGGGGGACCCCTACAGAAAGAGGGAATTGAGAGGAGGAGACAGAATTATAGGCAACACTGAAGGAGCGCTGTGATAGGTAGAAGGAGAACCAGGATAGGAGCAGAATCTTGGAGGCCAAGGGAACAGTTTACTGAGAAGGAGCGGGTGGTCAACAGTATCAAAGGCCGCAGAGAGGTCAAGTAGTAGGAGTATGCAGTAGTGGCCATTGGTTTTAGCTGCTAGTAAATCGTTATGGAGTTTTAGTAAGGTAATTTCTTTGGAGTGCTGTGAGCGAAAGCCAGACTGTAAGTGGGAAAAGAAGGTTATTTTCAATGAGGTAGGAGCTCAGACAGTTGTAGACTAAGCGCTCCAAAAGTTTAGAGGTGAATGGGTGCCATGAGATGGGTCTTAAGTTGTTCAGGTTGGTGGGGTCCAGTGAAGGCTCACAATGCTTGATTAATTGCACAAATTGCATTGTGCAGGAAATTCTCTGTAGGCAATAATGGTTTTTAAAAGAGCAAATAAGAGTCAGAACATCTTTCAAGACAGACTAAAGGGATTGAAGGGCATGTCAGCACCCCTATGGATGTTTAGGAGTCAAAACACTTGGCTTGGTAAGGTCACATGGGATATACTTGGCTAAAGGCACTGAGGATCCTGGATTTTTTCAAGGACTCTAAATCTGTGTTTTTTTTCCATAAGATGGTGATACACCAGTAGAAATTTCTTTGAAAAAAAAAAATGTTAATTTTAAGTCAGTCAGTTGGCGTTTCTAATCGTTAGTGGGGTTGAATCGATGCTCGTTTTCCACAGGGACAAGAATATTTAAAAGGAGGAGTGGGAGGGAATTTTTTTCCAGAACAAATGAAATTGCTTCTGATTAGTAAAGTTAATTCCAAAGTCAATTGTTAAAAGCAAACAAAATTTTGAAGTACTTTCGATCAACATTCATCAAGTCATGGAATGTACTGAGAATTCTGGTACGAATGCTCATTCAAAGAAAGAAAAAAAAAAACAAAAAAAAACACACTACTAGTATATGACCGACTAGCTTTAGATTGAATGAATGCAGGGGGTATATTGGCATAATTTTAGGTCACCCCAATATCACAAACATATGGGGAGCAAAACATCTGCCATTTTCATTACCAATGTGCATGTTTGCTTTAGTAGAAACATAAGACCAAGCCTTCTGCCACTTTTTTATTTTTTTACAAGTAAAAATCTGTATTTTTTGCTGGAAAATTACTTAGATACACACAATATATATAGAAATAAGGGATGACAGGTCCTCTTTATGGAGACATCTGGGGTCTATATTAATTTTTATTATTTTATTGCTATTACAAGTGATGAACAACATCCCTTGTAATATCATGGGATGTGACAAGTCCTCTTTATGGAGAGATCTAGGGTCTATTAGACCCTAGATCTTCCCCTCTGGCCTCCAATCAGACACAGATTGTTTACCTGGCCATTAACGGCCAGTAAAGCAGCCAATGAGAACAAAGAACCAAAACCAGAAGTGACTGAATCCTTGTCGCTTCCCACTTCTGACATCACACAGTGGGAAGAACAACATCGATTTCTCCCACTGTGTGCCCAGAGCCGGATGCTGCAGGTTGGATCCCTACCAGGCTCTGTGATTGCACAGGAGAGCCCGGTAAAAGCGGCAGCGGAAGGGGGGGGGGGGGTGGGACCCTCTTCTGTCGCCTGTAATAGAAACTCAGCGGCTGGGATTACTTTTACTTGGTAGGGAAACCTTGGCCCCAAAAGACGATATCTCGATCATTGCAGCAGTGATGACGGAGATAGCACCCATCCAATCCAAAGACGTTTATAAAAGGTATGGCAGACAGAAAGTAGTTAAACTGAGCCCCCGGATAGCTGTAAAACCAGACAGGAGTTCGAACCTTACCCCATTCTATCCAACAGTTGGTCAGAAGAGAATCAAAATTACACAAGGTGAGTAACAATGGCCGACTGCATAGGTCTCAGTAAACCCTTGGCCTGTAGAAAGCGTGCCAAACTGTTATATATTATTTAAACATCTCTTTATTCACAGTCAAGCCACAACTCTCTTTATTAAATATGTTTGCTTTAAGTTTTATTTTATTTATTTTTTATTTATTCCTGCATGCCAAACCGTGTCAACCCACAAAGTACCTTAAATCTTATGTACTTATTTGCTCCACACTTACTTGGTCCAAATCCAATAGAAAAAGCACTTACGAATGCCATTAAACTCAAAAGCGTAATCCAGGTCAACCCAGCGTGACTGGAGAGTGTCTGGTCTCTAGTAAAGGATTCTGGGTATTTTGCCAGCTCACTGGAGTCAGATGAATACGCTGTCAACGCAGAAGAGCGTAGAGATGGCCATGTTGCATTCTTGGTGAAGAGCAGTGTGGTGGAGCCCTGCATCCTGGTCACTGGGACACTGTGCTGGGCTTCAAAGGTAGCAGTTAGGTCACCAAGGGATTCTAATTTAACAGAAGCGTTTGAGAGGTCAAGAGTTGAATTTAGTGGTGTGAGGGATTCGCAGCCCTTGTGAGTATCCATATTGATCGAGAAACTTGCAATCCCAATCCCGGTCACCGAGATGGTCATCATAGTACATCCAGCCAGAAGCAAGGCTCTCCGTCCTGCTTTGTCTGCACAACTCATGGCAACCAATGTCGAGAGGACCTTTACAACGCCAAGACCTACAGAAGCCAAGACCGCCGAAGAGTTGCTTTGGTAACCTACAGACCGAAATATGGTTGACGCATAATAAAGCACATTTGGTTGGCCAGTTAGCTGTTGGAACAGAACTAGACCTAGACCCACCAACGTCCTTGTCCGCATATTGTCCTTTGAACGAAAGAGGTCAAGGAAAGCGTAATCTTTACTAGGGGATATGGACTTTATGTCTTCAGCTTCTTGAATATTTTGTAGTGGGATGAGACCATGTGAAGATTCTTGGCCTAAAACGTTTACTTTGGGGGGCCTTGATGGGAGAAACAGGATGCTGATGAACTGTAAGATAGCTGGTGAAATTGCCAACCCAAACATGTATTTCCATCCCCAGTGTGCACCAGATAAGAAGTAATTC
This sequence comes from Lithobates septentrionalis, assembly GCA_037952835.1. NCBI lineage: Eukaryota > Metazoa > Chordata > Amphibia > Anura > Ranidae > Lithobates > Lithobates septentrionalis. Next base: position 144,763 of record JBBDGP010002681.1, on the reverse strand, counting down.
ATGCCATAGGAAAGTAAAATTCCAAGTGTAATCCCAGTTTCATAAAGAGACACAAGTGTGCCTCTCTGATGCGGCTTGACAATTTCTGAAACATATATGCAGCACGCCATGGAGGATATAGATATGCCAAACCCAACGGTGACGCGTCCAACCACCAAAGACCAAAAGGATGATGAGAATATTAAAACTGTGCTCCCCGCCAATACCACCACATTGCTGGCCAGTATAGACGTCCGCCGTCCGGATCGGTCGATCAGGACTCCTCCTATGAGCGATGCAAAAAGGGCGCCGATTAAAACCGCGCTCACCAGCGCCTCTTGCTGGAAACAGGTAAGATGAAAATCATTTTTCAGTTGAAGTAAGGCTCCAGAAATGATTCCTAGTTCGTAACCAAATATCAGTCCGCCCAGTAAGGAGACCGTAGCGGATAATAGGAGAGTAACTCGTCGGAGACCTAAAAAAAAGAAGAAGGGGTAAAGATCCATTATCCACTCCATCACATTCATGATTTCAGGTCAAGACATCAATTTCACTATCAAATTACCAAAATGTCAGAGCAATGAAAACCTGTAGCATTCGGTTGCAGTAAAAAATTAATCTGGACAATCTAATTTGTATGCAAATCAGGTTTACCATTCCCGATAGTAGTGGGTGCTCTTGTAAACATACATATGCTTTCATTTTTCATGGTATAAAAGAATTGTGCTGCATTAATGTGCTGACAAGATGTGGGGGAACAAACACTGTAACTTGCGACTGAGTTTGGAGGAACAAAGGGGAGACCCTTCACTTGGAAGATGAAATCTCTGTCTCGGTCCTATCAAGGGGATTCAGTAGAAGGCCACAATTCCTTCCACCTATGTTCATCTGGGACTTCCTAGATCAGGGGTCTCCAAAGCTTCTAAAAAAAAGGGCCAGTTTACTTTACTCCAGGGCGGCCAAATTGTGGCCAGTGGGAGTAAAAAAATGCCCCAGCGTCAGCTGGATTAAATAATGTCTCAGGCTTGGCGATAGTAAAATTACATAGCACCTATGGTCAGCAGGAGGGGGAATGGTGCCCCGTTCATTTGGGGCCGGTGGGAGAAATGGTGCCCCCCCGTTCATTTGGGCCCGGTGGGAGGAATGGCGCCCCCAGTTCATCTGGGGCCAGTGGGAGGAATGGCGCCCCCCCCCCCCGTTCATTTGGGGCCGGTGGGAGGAATGGCACCCCCCCCCCCCGTTCATTTGGGGCCAGTGGGAGTATGTGGTGGCAACCAGGTGAGGAGTACAAAGACAAGTGTGTCTTGTCTACAGTCAAGCATGGTGGTGGGAGTGTCATGGTCTGAGGCTGTACGAGTGCTGCCGGCACTGGGGGGGCTACAGATCATTGAGGGAACCATGAATGCCAACATGTACTGTGACCTACTGAAGCAGAGCATGATCCCCTCCCTCCGGAGACTGGGCCGCAGGGCAGTATTTCAACATGATAACCACCCCAAACACACCTCCAAGACCACCACTGCCTTGCTAAAGAAGCTGAGGGTAAAGGTGATGGACTGGCCAAGCATGTCTCCAGACCTAAACCCTATTGATCATCTGCGGAATATCCTCAAACAGAAGGTGGAGGAGCGCAAGGTCTCCAACATCCACCAGCTCTGTGATGTCATCATGGAGGAGGGGAAGAGGACTCCAGTGACAACCTGTGAAGCTCTGATGATCTCCATGCCCAAGAGGGTTAAAGGCAGTGCTGGAAAATAATGGTGGCCACCCAAAATATTGACACTTTGGGCCCAATTTGGACATTTTCACTTAGGGGTGAACTCACTTTTGTTGCCAGTGGTTTAGACATTAATGGCTGTGTGTTGAGTTATTTTGAGGGGGACAGCAAATTTACAAGCTGTACACTCACTACTTTACATTGTGTGTGTATATATATATATATATATATTTGTCCCATATGCTTTGCATCAAAGATATGTTGATTGGTCTACTGATCGCTTTGAAACATTACTAGCTAGCTGTAAAGGAGTATCATGATAATAAAAACAAAACAAAAAAAGTATGACAATAAAGGCAATTGCTGAAAAAAAAAGTGTCTTACCCATAGTGAAGAGTCACTCGCTTTCAGATTCCTCTCATTTTACATGTTGCTGGAAAATAAAACAACCATAAGAGACCCCATTTATCTATTGTTTTTATAAGGAAGAAATAAAAAAAAAATAAAAAAACACCACACACACAAAGCGTTTCTTGCTGCTAAGAAACTTGTACCTTTTCACCGCTAAATGCTCCTTCTTGTTCGTTCCTTAATCACACTGCCAGGGAGGTTATTTCAGATTTTTGTGTCTCAAAGCGGTACAATTATTTTGCATAGAAATTTGGCGTTTTATATTGTAGGCCTGTAATTCTTAGCAATAACACACTTAAATCTGTCCACCAAGAGTCTAGTAGACATCCCGGGTACAATGAAGTTTGAAACACAAAATCATAAATTTTAATATAATAAGTAAATATAAATAATTAAAAAAAAATAATATAATAATAATAATAAAATAAAATTTCCCCACGATTCACTATCACTCAATTCTGCAAGTGTTCCAATTTACGATATATATATAAAACTGCATACAGGGAATTGGACAAAGCATTGGGGGACAAAAGGGATGTGAAATGATTTCATACAGTACTGTAATCTGTAGGATTACAGTACTGTATGTGTTATGATTTTTACATTTTTTGAATTTGCCGCCAGGCTCCGCCCCCCATGCGTCGCGACGCTCGCAGGGAACGGAGCCCGGCACAGAGAGGCTTCGGGAGGAGGACAGAGCCCGCGGACACAGCGGGGGGGGGGGGGACATCGCAGGATCCTGGGGACAAGTTAAAGTATACCGCACCAGGATCCTGCAATGCAATCCTGAGTGTGGTTCGGGGTTACCGCTAATGGTGCTGAAATTTAACCCCGAGCCACACTCGGGAAAACCGTCAGGGAGGCTACAGCAGGGTCGTTTTTAAAGCAGGCCAAAAGGGGCAGCTGCCCTGGGAAATTTTAGCCCCGTGCTGCTATTAATGCTGCCCAGCTCTGCCCTATTGCCGTGTACAGATGACTCACCTGCAGACCCCGTATTTACATGTAAATAACCCTCATTAATAGGTAAATAGCAACGGACCAGCGGCATTGATATGTAAATAGAGGCGGCATTCATATTTATTTTATGCCCTCTGAGGTCATATCAACCATCACCTCTGCTGAATACTGCCCACTGGGGAGGTAAAGGGGCATGTTTGAATGTCCTGCAAAGGTAAGCAAATTGGAGGGGGTGAGGGATGTGCAGAGAAGGAAGTACAGTTTGGGGTGCACAGGTGAGCAAGGAGGGGAATGTAAAAAAGTAAGGAAGGTGGGTGCAAAGATGAGCAGAGGAGGCAGGTAGAGTTAAAAGAGGGGGGGGGGGGGTTGGAGTGGAGAGGATGGGGAGGTTAGGGTTGCAGAGGTTTTAGGATGCAAAGGTGTAAGTCGCGTGTAGGGCAGCCCATTCATTTCACTGGGCTACTCAATGCACTAGAAATGTGGAAAAAGTCCCCAACCCTTTTTCAAAAATCACACGATGCCACAACAGCGTGAATTTTGGTGCACGTAAAAACGCACAAGTCAGCAGATGTGTGAGGGTGTCACTAACAATGCCACTGTTGTTCAGCACAGGGCTGCCCTGACCTGTGGAGAGGTGAAAGGGGCACAGGAGGAGGACACAGCACACTGATAATGTGGACAGTCACAGACAGTCAACAGTCTCTGTTCCTGGCATGGCTTCAGCCTCCGGCTCCCAGTAATGTCCTCCTCTCTCTGTGTCCCCTTTTTGCCACAATATTTCCCCAGTTTCACTCTCCTCCTCACCGCCAGGCGTCACCCCGCTCGGCTCCTCTGCTGACGAGTGCATTGCAGGACAGGAGTCGGCCGCCGTGGTCTCTCTCGATCTATTCAAAAATGGTGCCGGGTGGCGCAATTGCGTTACTGAGCATGCGCCGCCCGGCCGAGCATGTATGAGCTTTCCTGAGCCCGGTCGGCTTCAGATAGGCGCATGCGCAGTTGAATGGTCGGTTTGCGGCCATCTTTTTTACGGGGCACCGGTGCCCGTAACGGACTTTAATGGGCAGCTCGAAAAAGGGGTTAAATTTAAGGGCTGCCCGTAAATCTACGGGCGGTTGGCAACACTGGTATGGATATCTTTAAAAGACTCTTAAATATACATCTTAAAAGGACACAACATACAGGGATATGGGAAATCAGCATAGACACTGATACACCTACACAGGTTGAACTGGATGGACTAGTGTCTTTTTTTCAGCCTTACCAACTATGTAACAAGGCATTTTCCTCAACACAACTGCCACTCACCGGATATTTTCTCTTTTTCCCCACCAATCTCTCTAAACCAGAGAGATGGTTGTGTGTGAAAATCCCAGAAATACTCAGACCAGCCCGTCTGCCACCAACAACCATGCCACGTTCAGTCACTTAAATCCCCTTTCTTCCCCCATTCTGATGCTTGGTTTGAACTTCAGCAAGTCATCTTCACCACGTCTAGATGCCTAAATGCATTGAGTTGCTGCCATGCGATTGGCCGATTAGCAATTTGTGTTATCGAGCCATTGAACAGGTGTACCTAATAAAGTGGCCGGTGAGTGTATAAGGCTCTGTTCACATCTAGCAACGCTCCCATGTCATGTTTTTTGCACTTTTTTTGCATGGTTTTTAGGCTTGATTCACACCTATGCATGTTGCTTTTGAGCGTTTTTGGAGGTTTTTTTTTCATGCTTGCCACGTTTTTGAGCCGCGTTTTTGCCGCGATTTGCGTTTTTTTTTTTGTTTTTTTTTTACAGTTTTTTTTACAGTCTAAAAAAAAAATGTAATTAAAAAAAATTTAAAAAAAAACAAAAAAAAAACGGCAAAAACGCATCAAAAACGCTGCAAAAATGGTGCACTTGCGTTTTTGATGCTTGTCCATTGAAATCCATTACATGCAAAACGCTGCATTTTGCATGAAAAAAAGTCCCCGACCCTTTCCAAAAACGCAGAGATACAAAAAAGCATTGATGTGAACATGTTCCATAGGAACCCATGTTAAAAAATTCCCGTGCATTTCTGCAAAATGCAAAATGCATCAAAAAACGCGCTAGTGTGAATCGAGCCTAAGAGCGGCACCATTCACTTGAATGGGCCAGCCTCTACACCAGAAGTAGCTCCTGAATCTTTTTTTTTTTTTTTCTTATCCCACTTTGGCAGATTTTTGCTCATCTTTAACGCGACATAATGCCCCACTTTTTCTTAGCACGTTTGGGTTTTGATGCATCTCTGGGGGGGGGGGGGAGACCATCATGACCCTCTATTGCTCACCAAAAGATCTCAGCTAATACCTGTATACAGAACAATCATTGTGTGGTCTGTATGTAGTCTGCTGGATTTTTATCTCATGACGACGGGTGTGAAGCATAACACCTGTGTGAAAAGGCTCTGTTGGATGCAGCAGCTCCCCAACTCATTATTCACATAACAGGTTAACCTTACTTGCTGACCGCCCTATCTGTTTTACTGCTACAGGGCGCTCGCTCTGCGCAGGATCATACATACACACACAATAATAAATTTTCTATATATATATATATATATATATATATATACACACCACTATGAGTCGATGATCGCCGCTATAAAATATATATCCCATAGTTTGTAGACACTATAACATTCGTGCAAACCAATCAATATACGCTTATTAGGATTTTTTTTTTTTTTTTACCAAAAATATGTAGCAGAACACATATTGGCCTAAATTGATGAAGAAATTTGGATTTTTTAATTTTTTTTTTTATTGGATATGTTTTATAGCAGAAAGTAAAAAAAAAAATATTATTTTTTAAATTGTCTTTTTATTTTTTTCTTTATAGCGCAAAAAATAAAAAACAAAACGCAGTGTTGATCAAATATAACCAAAAGAAAGCTCTATTTATAGGGGGGGGGGGGGGGGGAGATAAATTAGAGAGATAAATTAAATTTATGTACAGCATTACCTGACTGCACAAATGTCAGTTAAAGAGGGAGTCCACCTAAATCCACCTAAAAAAAAAAAAAAAAATATTAAAAGCCAGCAGCTACAAATACTGCAGCTGCTGACTTAATAAATGGCCACTTACCTGTCCCAGGGTCCAGCGATGTCAGCAGCCGACGCCAATAACCCGCTCGGTTCTCGGTAGCTGCCGCCGCCATCCTAGGTGAGGGAATCAGGAAGTAAAGCGTTGCGGCTTCACTTCTCGGTTCCCTACTGCGCATGCACGAGTCGCGCTGCGCATTGTAACTGGTCCCGCTATCTCCTGGGACCCGTGTGATTCCCAGGAGACAGTGCGGAGGGACAGGAAGAGGCATAGACTCCCGTGGGAGTCTATGCCGGAAGTGGATGCAAATACCTGTCTTAGACAGGTATCTGCACCCCCCTCCCCCCTGAAAGGTGCCAAATGTGACACCGGAGGGGGGGGGGGGTTCCGAAAAGCGGAAGTTCCATTTTTGTGTGGAACTCCGCTTTAAAAAAGGGGTTGTAAACCCTCTTTTTTTTTTTAAATAACAAATATATCATACTTACCTCCACTGTGCAGTTTGTTTTGAACAGTGTGGCCCCAATCATCGTCTTCTGGGGTCCCCCAACGGCGTTTGTGGCTCCTCCTCACATCGTTAAACCCCCTGGGAGAACCTCTCCCAGGGGGGGTTACCTTGCGGGCGCACTCCCGAGTCCAGTATTTGCGTCCATAGACACAGAATGCCAGACTCGTCATCCCCAGAGTTAGTGTCACTCCCTAGTACACACTTAACCCCTTGATCGCCCCCTAGTGTTTAAACCCTTCCCTGCCAGTGTCATTTACACAGTAATTAATTTATTTTTATAGCACTGATCACTGTATAAATGGCAATGGTCCCAAAATAGTGTCCGATGTGTCCGCCATAAAGTCACAGTCACGATGGGGAAAAAAAAAAAAAAAAAAAAAAATTATATATATATATATATATATATATATATATATATATATATATATATATATATATATATATATATATATATATATATATATACACGCCATTACTAATAAAAAAATAAAATAAAAATGCCATAAATCTATCCCCTATTTTGTAGACGCTATAACTTTTGCGCAAACTAATCAATATACGCTTATTGCTATTTTTTTTTACCAAAAATTATGTAGAAGAATATATATCGGCCTAAACTGAGAAAGAAGTTTGTTTTTTTGTGTTATATATTTTTTGGGGGCATTATAGCAAAAAAATATTGCTTTTTTTTTTCCCCTCAAATATGTTGATCTTTTTTTGTTTATAGCGCAAAAAATAAAAACCGCAGAGGTGATCAAATACCACCAAAAGAAAGCTCTATTTGTGGGAAAAAAAGGACCTCAATTTTGTTTGGGTGCAACGTCGCACGACCGCGCAATTGTCAGTTAAAGCGAAGCAGTGCCGTATCGCAAAAAGTGCTCTGGTCGGGAAGGGGGTAAATTCTTACGGGGGTGAAGCAGTTAAACAGCTATAAAGCACCGCTAAAACAAGCAGCGTTTTACCGCGAACGTGGCCCCAGTGGGCGCACTCAGAATCTGCTGCAACTGTGCATAGTAACCAATCAGCTTCCAACCGCAGCTTGTTCAACTAAGTTTTGACAATAAAATCTGGAAGCCGATTGGTTTCTCTGCAGAGCTGCACCATGCAGTTTTAGTAAATAACCCCCTCAGTATACATAAAAAACAAAAAAAAAATATAAATCACATGACAGCAATTTCTCATATTGTATAGATTATTAGGATTCGTAAATGTAAAGTAACCGTGTTCCATACACTAATACACAAAAACTAGATAAAATAATCATCCCGTTATGCAAAATTTTCACACAAACCAATAAATTAATACAACGGTCTCGAATTTTCACATCAACTAGTAATAAAAGTCCCACATCTGTCAAATTCTGACATTGAGAAATAAAAAAATAAAGATACAATTGTATCAGATTATTTCACATGAACTAGTAACAAAGTGACAAAGTTGTATAGAGCAATGAAGCTCTTTTCTTATTCAGTAATCTGTGATTACAAATGTAAAGGATTTTGAATTTTTTTTTGGCAGTTACCTGGATGATCTGCATTGTAAATACAGGTGAGATGTGTTCGGTGGCTGGCACATTCCCACACAGTGTCAGGATTAGGCTGGAGGAGGCTCTTTGTTGCAGGAAGTTGGGAGGACGTGGCAGGGATGGGAGGGGGGAAAATAAACCTTCTCCTCCCTGGTGTGCTGGGAGTGTGGTGGAAGCTGTACTAGCAGCATTCTTTCAGCTGTTTAGAAGGCTGCAATAATGGCCCTTCAGCCAGATTCCTGCTGAGGATTGTGTGCTTCAACTTTATTTACTTCTGCAGACTGCAGTGCAAACTTGTCAAAAGTTTACATTCACCGCCCCAGACAATATATGCGTATTATTCGGATCCTGTCTCTATGTAGCTGTTTTTTTATTTTTATTTTACAGGTTTTAAAATGCATGTTTTTGAAAGCAACTATAGGAGCCATGCACATTGTTCCTTTCCGGATCTAGGGGGGTGCTGGGGTGAGCCGCGCCCTCCAGATTTTAGTTGCACCTCCAGTGCAGGGATGGGAGAAACTCTGCCAAGTGTCCTGCCAGTCATGGCCCCGGACCTCTGCCCTACCAGCAGTGATCCCTGTCCTCTGCCCTGCCTGCAGTGACCCCTGTCCTCTGCCCTGTCAGGAGTGACCCCTGACCTCTGCCCTGCCTGCAGTGACCCCTGACCTCTGCCCTGCCAGCTGTGACCCCTGTCCTCTGCCCTGCCTGCAGTGACCCCTGTCCTCTGCCCTGCCTGCAGTGTCCTCTGCCCTGCCAGCTGTGACCCCTGTCCTCTGCCCTGCCTGCAGTTGCCCCTGTCCTCGGCCCTACCAGCAGTGACCCCTGACCTCTGCCCTGCCTGCAGTGTCCTCTGCCCTGTCTGCAGTTGCCCCTGTCCTCTGCCCTGTCTGCAGTTGCCCCTGTCCTCTGCCCTGTCTGCAGTTGCCCCTGTCCTCTGCCCTGTCTGCAGTTGCCCCTGTCCTCTGCCCTGCCTGCAGTGACCCTGTCCTCCCCCCTGCCAGCAGTGACCCCTGTCCTCCCCCTTGCCAGCATTGACCCCTGTCCCCCCTGCCAGCAGTTACCCCTGTCCTCCCCCCAGGGCCATCTTAAGAGCATTATAGGCCCCCGGGCAATACAGTGCACTGGGGCCCTGTCTACAAAATCACGCACGAGAATAAAAATGCAAATTATCAAAAAGGCTATATTTATTGGTACTTCCAACAAAATCAGTCTTTAAACATTAACACAACGTTTGGACAATATAACACTAGTTTGATGGGCACAGTGGCAGCGTTTGATGGGCACAGTGACAGCGTTTGATGGGCACAGTGGCTGCATTTAATGGGCACAGTGGCAGCTTTTGATGGGCACAGTGGCAGCTTTGATGGGCACAGTGGCAGCTTTGATGGGCACAGTGGCTGCATTTGATGGGCACAGTGGCAGCTTTGATGGGCAGGGTGGCAGCTTTGATGGGCAGGGTGGCAGCTTTGATGGGCACAGTGGCTGTGTTTGATTGGTACAGTGGCAGCTTTTAAAGGGGCACAGACAGTGGCTGTGTGTGATGCACAACTTGAACATACTTAAGTAGACAGTGTTTGACTTACTTGAGGCCGCCGGCCTGGTGCAGTACAGTGTGTCACTCACAGCAGCAAGGCAGCGCCAGCTATCAAGGGCCATCTTTCCGCTCCGCTCCCTCTCCACGTTGTCTGAAGAACATGGGGGAGGTGGGCGGAGCTTGTTCACTAGCTGCTGAGGCGGCCACGGCGCGCTATGAATGCTGGGGCGGCCGCGGCCTCTGACTGACACCACTGGTTGCTAGCTAGACGCTGGGCGGCTGGCGATTCTAGCAAGTGAGCAACCAGTGCAGTCAGTCAACTTAATCAGCAGATTGCAGCACTGAGGATCAGCCCTGGATGGGGCCCTCCAGACAAGTGGGGCCCCCGGGCAACTGCCCAGCGTGCCCAGTGGAAAAAACAGCCCTGCCTCACCCTTGCCAGCAGTGACCCCTGTCCTCCCCCCTGCCAGCAGTGACCCCTGTCCTCTGCCCTGCTGACATCTGTCCTCTGCCCTGCTTACCCCTGTACACTGCCCTGCTGATCCTGTACTCTGCACTGCTGACTTCTGTTCTATGCCCTGCTAACCTCTATACACTGCCCTACAAACTGCTAACCCTGTCCTCTGCTCTGTTAACCCCCTGTCCTCCCCCCTGCGCGCAGTAACCCCTGTCCTCCATGCTGCTGACCTCTGTCCTGTGCCCTGTTGACCCCTGTACACTGCCCTGCTGACCTCCCATCTTCTGCCCCCCCTGACATTTTTTACTGCACCCCCACATCAGACAGGTTAGATCCGGCCCTCCCGAAAATGCTACTTAACTGGCTCTTTGGCTTCAGTGCTTCAAGTCACTGATCAGAAACACAATTGGATTTCATGGGTTCTAAATTCAATGGTTGTGGGTCAGTGACTCAAAGTTCTGAAGCGGGACACATCCATGCAGGCAGCATTTTAAAAGGAGGTCAGCAATGGAGGCCCCTCTTACTTCTTTCCCCATAGGCTTCAATTAATGTATTTTTGCCAGAATTTGACACAGGTAGCAAAATAGAAAAGAGAAAAGGTTGCCAGTTTTGTATTTTTTATTTTTTTTTAATTACAGGTATTTGCAAAGTACCACTAATTTGTGCAGCACTTTACACACTGTACCTTTGCATCTGTTCCTGTCCTCAAAGAGGCCCCTATCACACATACAGTGGGTAAAATAAGTATTGAACACGTCACCATAACACAAAACAAACAAGTTCAGAAAATAAGTTATGTGTAATAAAATGGAATGACACAAGGAAAAAGTATTAAACACATGAAGAAAGGAAGGCAAATTAATATCAGCTGGTTCAGTCCCAACTGATGGCCTATAAAAAGGTGTCTCATTACCAAGGTGTCACTCTAGAAACATCTCATGATGGGTAAAAGAAAAAAGCGCACTCAAGACCTTTGCAACCTTATTGTTGCAAAACATACTGATGGCATTGGTTATATAAGGATTTCTAAACTTCTGAATGTTCCAGTGAGCACTGTTGGGGCCATAATCCGGAAGTGGAAAGAACATAATCACCGAAAAACAGGCCACAACCAGGTGCTCCTCGCAAGATTTCTGACAGAGGAGTGAAAATAATTATCAAAAGAGTTGTCCAAGAGCCAAGGACCACTTGAGGAGAGCTTCAGAAAGACCTGGAATTAGCAGGTAGACAATAAGTAATGCACTCACCCGCTACGGCCTGTATGACCGCTCACCACACAACACTGAAGAAAAAGCATGTTGAAGCTCGGTTAAACTTTGCTGCACAGCATGACAAGCCTGTGAAATACGGGGAGAATATAGTCTGGTCAGATGAGACCAAAATTGAACTCTTTGGATGCCATAATACACCCCATGTTTGGAGGTCACATCACCCCAAAAACACCCCCCATAGCAACAGTGAGGTTTGGAGGTGGGAACATCATGGTGTGGGCGGGGCTGTTTTTCAGGATACAGTACTGGCAAACTTCATATCATTGAAGGAAAGATGAATGGAAAAATGTACCAAGACATTCCTGATAAAAATTCTGCTGCCATCTACCAGGATGATGAAGATGAAACGAGGGCGGACATTTCAGCAAGACAATCATCCCAACACACAAAGCCAAGGAAACTCTCCATTGCTTCCAAAGAAAGAAAATAAAGCTGCTAGAATGGCCCAGCCAATCACCTGACTTGAACCCAATAGAAAATCTATGGAAAGAACTAAAGATCAGAGTCCATAGAAGAGGCCCACGGAACCTTCAAGATTTGAAGACTGTTTGTGTGGAAGAATGGGCCAAAATCACACCTGAGCAGCGCATGCGACTCGTTTCTCCATACAGGAGCCGGCGTCTTGACAACAAATGATTTTGTACCAAGTATTCAATAAATTTCAGTTAGCAAGTGCAATACTTTTCCCCTGTGTTCTTCCATTTTATTACACAGAACTTGATTTCTGAATGTTTTTGTTTCAGTTTATTTATATGTATGGATTGCATGGGTTGTTACCGACATGTGGGGAAATATAATGTCAATAGCACCTAGATATTTCTGTGCCCTACCACAGCCAATTATACAAATAGGAGGGGTAAGGATTTCTTTGCCATAGAATAAAAGCATTAACGTAAAATTACAGTTAAAGTGGTGTTCTGGCCGAAATTATACTTTTTAAATAAAAATACCCCTATAATACACAAGCTTAATGTATTCTAGTAAAGTTAGTCTGTAAACGAAGGTCTGTTTTGTTAGTTTATAGCAGTAGTTTGTTATTTTATAAACTTACAGCAGGCTGTGGCCATCTTAAGTGTGGGCATCTGAAGCCAGACTGTATTTCTTCCTGCATCTCATCCTTGCAGATCTCGCACATGCTCAGTGCAGCACAAGCAGTGTAATAGGTTTCAGGTCAGGTTTCCATAGCAACAGCAGTGTCAGAGGAAGTTTACGCCCCTTCCCAGAAGGCATTGCAAACAGGAAATGATGCGATGGGCCACGGCCAGGGAGGAGGAAGTGAAAAATGAATACAGCAGATATACAGTAGGTGCTGAGAAAAAACAAATTAAATATCCAATTCGTTTACAGTGCAGAGTTTAGTGAGGGATGCTGAAGAGTTGTAAAAGTGGGTGGATTTCCACTTTAAGGAAATTTGACATTCCTTTGTGTTTTCAAAGTACCACACAAATGGGAACTAACTACACTAAAAGATGAATAAAAAGACAAACACGTTCATTTTTTTTTTATACAGGCAGAGGAAATGAACGAAACACTTTGCTTGAACAGAAATAGGGCAAACCATCCCCGTGACATGTCATTAAGGTGTGACTGTGCATATATTTCAGCTATTGGTTCTGAAGATACCTTTGCAAATACTATTTAGAAATACTGATAACACATGAGAGGTTGCCCTATAACAGTGATGGTGAACCTTGGCACCTCAGATGTTTTGGAACTACATTTCCCATGATCCTCAACTGCACTCCAGAGTGCATCATGGGGAATGTAGTTCTAAAACATCTGGGGTGCCAAGGTTTGCCATCACTGCCCTATAACCTTAGATGATATGGAGCAAGAAGAAGAAACCTGGCCTTGAACAGAAGACAGACAGACAGTTTGGTTTCCCAAAGGATGAAAAACCTTTCTGAAAGCCTTTAGGCACTGGTAACATTAGGAACATACACGGGTGATGAATCTTCCCGGGAAGGATACAAAGAACGAGGCCACTCTTGGGTGCGTGAAATGAGGAGCTGACTTGAGCATAACTCAACACAACACGGTGAGAGAAGACTTGGATAAACCTCAGCCAGACAAACTGATATTCAAGACTTTCCTAGCTAAGTTGAGAGGGAGTTGAGTTGAGACCTAAAACATAATCTTTATGCCCCGTACACACGGTCGGACATTGATTGGACATTCCGACAACAAAATCCTAGGATTTTTTCAGACGGACGTTGGCTCAAACTTGTCTTGCATACACACGGTCACACAAAGTTGTCAGAAAATCCGATCATTCTGAACGCGGTGACGAAAAAACACGTACGTTGGGACTATAAACTGGGCAGTAGCCAATAGCTTTTATCTCTTTATTTATTCTGAGCATGCGTGGCACTTTGTGCTTCGGATTTGTGTACACACGATCGGAAATTCCAACAACGGATTTTGTTGTCGGAAAATTTTATATCCTGCTCTCAAACTTTGTGTGTCGGAAAATCCAATGGAAAATGTGTGATGGAGCCCACACACGGTCAGAATTTCCGACAACAAGGTCCTATCACACATTTTCCGTCGGAAAATCCGACCGTGTACGGGGCATAAGAGTTACTTTTAATAGAGAGCCTACAAAATAGAATGGTTAGGAGAGGAGATCCGAAAATCCGGTACTACCACTAGAGGTGGATTCCAATGGTTGGAAATCTTGTTTTCAGTGACTAAAGTCTTGAAGGAAACAGGAAAGGGACATATGAGACATTCTCTGGGTCCCTAACGAAATCTGGCATTTCAGAGGGTTGAGACTGAAACTTCAATTAGGGACTGAAGAGAGAAAAGGACGGAACTTGAACAGAGTCAGAAGAATGAGTCGGGGTACACTCAAGTTGTTGATGCCTCTCTTTGCAAATTTCCAAGCCAACAGATATAGATAGCCAGAGAGCTAAGGGCATTGGTGCAAAAGTTCAAGAACTCAAAAGTGGAGATACAGGAAGTTTCACCCAAAACCATCCCTATTCTGCGTAACTGTAGAAAAAAGACATGAAGGGCTCCCCTATCAACACTGTCTTGGTTGACGGGAGAATCTAGCAAATTTCTCTCCTGCAACCCATGCTTGCAGGAAAGAAATTTGCTCCGTCTATGGCTGGCCTTAGTAGCACCAGGAGCAGACCTTTAGCTAAATAGGAACAAATCAGCTGAAAGGTCAACATCAGCCAAATAAAAAAGAATATGCAAAAACGGTAAATTAATACAAGGGTAGTGGAATCGGACATATACAACAACAAGATCAGTAAATATCTTTTGCCTGTGAGCACCATCCAGGAATCAACCAAAAATTCTACCTACATGGAAAACCAAGACTTCAGATGTGCAACCAGGAAAGTTTAGGGCTACCATTTACACCAAAAAGATATTTTAAGGGAACAATTTTGTATTTCTATTGTACAGATATCAGATATTAGTTGATCTCTGTTATAGGATATTTTTTAAATGATATATACACTCACCGGCCACTTTATTAGCTACACCTTGCTATTGCAGGGTTGGACCCATTTTTGCCTTCAGAACTGCCCTCATTCTTGGTGGAATAGATTCAACAAGGTGTTGGAAACGTTCCTCAGAGATTTTGCTCCATAGTGACCTGATAGCATCACACAGTTGCTGCAGATTTGTCGGCTGCACATCCACGATGCCAATCTCCCATTCCATCACATCCCAAAGGTGCTCTATTGGATGAGATGTGGGGAGTGTGGAGACCATTGGAGTACAGGGACCTCATTGTCCGGTGGTGAGATGATTGGAGCTTTGTGACATGGTGCATTATCCTGCTGGAAGGAGCCATCAGAAGATGGGGACACTGTAGTCATAAAGGGATGGACATGGTCACCAACAATACTCAGGTAGGCCGTGGTGTTTAAACCCCATCCCCCACACCATTACACCCCCACCACCAGCCTGAACCGGTGATACCCCATCCCCCACACCATTACACCCCCACCACCAGCCTGAACAGGTGATACCCCATCCCCCACACCATTACACCCCCACCACCAGCCTGAACCGGTGATACAAGGCAGGATGGATCCATGCGCCAAATTCTGACCCCACCATCTGAATGTCGCAGCTGAAATCCAGACTCATCAGACCAGGCAACGTTTTTCCCATCTTCTATTGTCCAATTTTGGTGATCCTGTGCCAATTGTAGGCTCAGTTTCCTGTTCTTAGTCGACAGGAGTGGCACCCGGTGTGGTCTTCTACTGCTGTATCCCATCTGCTTCAAGGTTTGATGTGTTGTGCATTCAGAGATGGTATTCTCTATATCTTTGGGCGTAACGAGGGGTTATTTGAGTTACTGTTGCCTTTCTATCATCTCAAATGCATCTGCCCATTCTTCTAGAGATGGTTGTGCGTGAAAATCCCAGAAATACTCAGACCAGCCCGTCTTGCACCAACAACCATGCCACGTTCCAAGTCACTTAAACCCCCCCCCCCCTTTCTTCCCCCATTCTGATGCTCAGTTTGAACTTCAGAAAGTCATCGTCACCACGTCGTCTAGATGCCTAAATGCATCGAGTTGCTGCCATGTGATTGGCTGATTAGCAATTTGTGTTACCAAGCAATTGAACAGGTGTACCTAATAAAGTGGCCCGGTGAGTGTATGTACAATAAAAGTACAAACATTTTTTATTTTTTATACTAAATTATCTTTTTGGTGTATTTTGTTGTCCTGTATGGTTTTTCTTTTATGTAGGAACAGTCTTTAGATCTGCGAATAAAATGCCAAATCAGAAAACTCACCAAAGCTCTGGCATCTGTCTTCTGTACGCTTTGCTTCCCGGTGCGCCGTACTTTTGGCCTATGATGTGACACTCTGAGTACTCCAAACCCCTTTAGCCCCCCCAAATTCAATGAGCCTTCACCCTCAATGGCTGCCTTTTACAGAGCCCAGGCTCCAGTCTAGACACTGCAAACAAAAAATCTATATATTTTTTTTATCATCCAGGATCCCAAGACACTTCCCACCATCTATAACAGTGCAACAAAGAGGAAACTTCCCAACTGATTATTAAATAAGATTTCAAGGTTTCTGCAGCTATAGCAACAGCCTTTCTTATGCTAATTCGGCTTAAAAGAGACCAGGTGATCATTTACGTTCTCATTATTGAAGACCGATAAGGGTACGGCAGATGTTTGCCGGGAATATTCATAGGATGGGGAAACCGGTTGCTATAGTGGCTAAATCCCCTGTCTATTGGGAAGTATACGTTGTGTGTTCTGAAAGGTTCTCTTGTGGTCCTGTATAAATGATGATGATGAATAAAAAAATGAAACTTATGGAGACAATGCCTTCATCTGCTTTTCTCTCCAGAAGGAGGGCGCCATATTTTGTCCCTGTTCCTCTTCTTTCAGCTGCCCGACCCTAATGTGCTCCCCTGCCCTCCACCCAACCACAGCACTGCTGGCTTCCCCCTCTCTCCTCTCTTGCTGGCTGCTGCGGGGAATGAGAGAGAGAGGGGGGAGGGATCTGTAAATATGTAATTTACTGGCCCCTTCCTTTTCTGAATGAACACAGTGAGTGATGAGTACCCATCACTCACTGTGTCCATTCATAACTGTGTTTATTATGCTTCAGTTTGTGAATGAATAGGAAGACGCTCAGCACGGAGCACTTCCTGTTCATTCACTGCCCAGACTGGGGAATCTCTGTCCTCACTCTCTGTCTCAAAAGTGAGACATCAGAGGTTCCACTGCCCTGCTGACGCCGTTCTTCATCCTACTGACACCAACTTTTGTCCTACTGACACCGTCCTCTGCCCTACTGACACCGTCCTCTGCCCTACTGACACCGTCCACTGCTCTACTGACACCGTTCACTGCCCTACTGACACCGTCCACTGCCCTACTGACACCGTCCTCTGCTCTACTGACACCGTCCTCTGCTCTACTGACAACTTCCTCTGCTCTACTGACACCGTCCACTGCCCTACTGACACTGTCCACTGCTCTACTGACACCGTCCACTGCTCTACTGACACCATCCACTGCTCTACTGACACCATCCACTGCTCTACTGACACCATCCACTGCTCTACTGACACCGTCCTCTGCCCTACTGACACCGTCCAATGCTCTACTGACACCGTCCACTGCCCTACTGACACCGTCCACTGCCCTACTGACACCATCCACTGCCCTACTGACACCGCCCACTGCTCTACTGACACCGTCCACTGCCCTACTGACACCGTCCTCTGCCCTACTGACACTGTCCACTTCTCTACTGACACCGTCCACTGCCCTACTGACACCGTCCTCTGCTCTACTGACACCATCCTCTGCCCTTCTGACACCGTCCTCTGCTCTACTGACACCATCCACTGCCCTACTGACACCGTCCACTGCCCTACTGACACCGTCCAATGCTCTACTGACACCGTCCACTGCCCTACTGACACCGTCCACTGCCCTACTGACACCATCCACTGCCCTACTGACACCGTCCAATGCTCTACTGACACCGTCCACTGCCCTACTGACACCGTCCACTGCCCTACTGACACCATCCACTGCCCTACTGACACCGCCCACTGCTCTACTGACACCGTCCACTGCCCTACTGACACCGTCCTCTGCCCTACTGACACTGTCCACTTCTCTACTGACACCGTCCTCTGCCCTACTGACACCGTCCTCTGCTCTACTGACACCATCCTCTGCCCTTCTGACACCGTCCTCTGCTCTACTGACACCATCCACTGCCCTACTGACACCGTCCACTGCCCTACTGACACCGTCCACTGCTCTACTGACACCGTCCTCTGCCCTACTGACACCGTCCACTGCCCTACTGACACCGTCCACTGCTCTACTGACACCATCCACTGCTCTACTGACACCATCCACTGCTCCAATGACACCATCCTCTTTCCTAATGACACCATCCTCTGTCCTAATGACACCGTCTTCTGTCCTAATGACACCATCCTCTGTCCTAATGACACCGTCTTCTGTCCTAATGACACCATCCTCTGTCCTAATGACACCATCCTCTGTCCTAATGACACCATCCTCTGTCCTAATGACACCATCCTGGCTGCATTTGATGGGCACAGTGGCTGCAATTGATGGGTTTTTTTCAGTGTTTTTCAGAATTTTTCAGTTTGTTTGCACCTCCCACAAAAATTTTGAGCACCAGCCGCCACTGCTGCAGACACAGTTTCTGATTGAATCCCTATGTATCTATTACCTGTTCCTCGGTATGGGTTGAACGGCTACGTGGAAGGTGCTCCTGAGGTGAGGGGGTTTTGTAGGCCTGCTATATTTTAAGGATATAATTTGATGTGTGTTTTCTGGGATCAAATTCTTCTGATGAGGGGAGGTGGGGGGGCTTCGGGATTGTTCAACCACATATGGTTGAGGGAGACATCATCACGCCAGACTAGCTATAATATACTTACCTCCTGCTGGAGGTTCATGAAGTGTGAATATTTTCTTGGGGCGACTGTATTTCCTTTTGTTTTGTTTTGTTTCTGTTTTTTTTTTGTTTTCCGCTGTGTGCGGTTTACTGTTGTATATACTGTTTACAAAATCTCAATAAAATGAAATTTACAAAAAAAAATGAAAAATAGAAAAAATAAAATAAAAAATACAAAAACATATAGCATATAGGTAAGTATATAGCTATATATATATATATATATATGACAGATGTATCAGGTACAGACAGACCTTTGGAAGCATTCTGTGTGAAAAGGGGAACTTGAGTTTTTTTTTATCTCATTCATCTTGTTCAGGTAAATGTCCACCTCCCAAAGGTTGCAAAACCCCTGCAGTGTAATTCACAAGATTGTCAAACAAAATACTTTTCGGAATAGCCAAAATATTTCTTCATGACAACAAAATATGAGGAGTTTCTAGATAATTTCATAAAGAGAAACCCTAATCTACAAAGTAGGGCAGCTCTGCGATGTGCGTTTTGAACAATCTCTGTGCTAATTATGAATCAATAAGCCTGTGAAACGCGACGGTAAAAATTCTTTGGCTGGCATTCAACAGACCCGCCCGCGTGTCACCAACATATGTGACTTATCGTGTCACCGTCACCCTGAGGTCATTGTACAACAATGTATAGCTCTAAATAGGTCACAATTCACGGAGATGGCATCTGTTCTAAATAGTTTTTCTTATGCAGTGTACAGGTATATACATTGTATAAATGACTCATATAAAAATAACTTTGTATCAAAAAATAAGGTGTTGCCATTGAAGAGTTATACACTTCGCCGTATTAAAGTGATACTAACGTCTATTTTTTTTTTGTGTTTACCATTAACCACTTCAGCCCCGGAAGATTTCACCCCCTTCCTGACCAGAGCACTTTTTACAATTTGGCACTGCGTCGCTTTAACTGGCAATTGTGCGGTCATGTGACGCTGTACCCAAACGAAATTTGCAGCCACTGTGCCCATCAACCATCAATTGCAGCCACTGTGCCCATCAAATACAGCCCCTGTGCCCATCAAATACAGCCCCTGTGCCCATCAATTGCAGCCACTGTGTCCATCAAATACAGCCACTGTGCCCATCAATTACAGCCACTGTGCCCATCAAATACAGCCACTGTGCCCATCAATTACAGCCACTGTGCCATCAATTGCAGCCACTGTGCCCATTAAATACAGCCACTGTGCCATCAATTGCAGCCACTGTGCCCATCAATTACAGCCACTGTGCCCATCAAATGCAGCCACTGTGCCATCAATTGCAGCCACTGTGCCCATCAAATACAGCCACTGTGCCATCAATTGCAGCCACTGTGCCCATCAAATACAGCCACTGTGTCCATCAATTGCAGCCCCTGTGCCCATCAAATACAGCCCCTGTGCCCATCAAATACAGCCCCTGTGCCCATCAATTGCAGCCACTGTGCCCATCAAATACAGCCACTGTGCCCATCAAATACAGCCACTGTGCCCATCAAATACAGCCACTGTGCCCATCAATTGCAGCCACTGTGCCCATCAATTGCATCAATTTTTTGCATCCTTTTTTTCCCCACAAATAGAGCTTTCTTTTGGTGGTATTTGATCACCTTTTGGGGTTTTTATTTTTTTGCGCTATAAACAAAAAAAAAGTGACAATTAAAAAAAAAAAAAAAAATTTTTTTTAAACTTTTTGCTATAATAAATATCCCCCAAAAAATGTTTCTTCATCAGTTTAGGCCAATATATATTCTTCTACGTATTCTTGGTAAATAAAAAGAAAATAAACGCAAAAAAGCGTATATTGATTGGTTTGCGCAAAAGTTATAGCGTCTGAAAACTATGGGAAAGATTTATGGTATTTTTATTATTATTTTTTTCTTTACTAGTAATGGCGCCGATCTGCGATTTTTATCGGGATTGCGACATTGGGGCGGACAAATCTGACACTTTTGACACATTCTTGGGACCATTGACATTTATACAGCGATCGGTGCTAATAAAAATGCACTGATTACTGTGTAAATGTCACTGGCAGGAAAGGGGTTAACACTAGGGGGGGCGATCAAGGGGTTAAATGTGTTCCCTCAGTGTGTGTTATAACTGTATGGGGATAGGACTGAGTAAGAGAGGAGACATATCTGTGTTCCTTTTTACTAGGGACAAACGACATATCTCCTCTCGCCTGACAGCACAGGGATTTCTATGTTTACACACAAATCCCAGTGCTGACGTGTGCGTGGCCAGCGGCGATTCAGCCCGCCGGCCAGGTGCATCAGGTCCCCTCTGGCGGCTCTTAAAGGGCCGACGCACCCATACGTGATTTTGCCCACCCATGCCACTTTGCCGACGTATATCGGCGTGAGCCGGTCGGCAAGTGGTTAAAGTGGAGTTCCACCCATTTAAAAGTCAGCATCTACAAAAAGTGCAGCTGCTGACTTTTAATAATCGGACACTCGCCTGTCCCACGGTCCAGCGATGCGGGCGCACGAAGCCTCGCTCCTCTCCTCCTCCTCTTCGTGGTGCCGGCATTCAAACTGTGGGCGCCTGGCTGTGGCTTCACAGTCGGGCACACACTGCGCGAGCCGCACTGTGAATGGCCGGGCAATCTTCTGTGACGTGTCCCAGAAGATTGCAGAGAGGGAGGGGTGATCTTCCTTCCGGCGCTGCGGCGCCAAGGGAGGAAGTGGGAGCTGGGTACCCGCTCCTCCCCCAAAAAAATGACATGCCAAATGTGGCATGTCAGGGGGTCACCTGCACTTAAAGCGGAAGTTCCATTTTTGGGTGGAACTCTGCTTTAAGGACTAGGCCTATTTTACAAGTTAAAATCCGTCTTTTGTTTTTTTTTTTTGCTAGAAAATTACTTTGCACCCCCAAACATTATATATTTTTTCCCCCAGACACCCTAGAGAATAAAATGGCGGTCATTGCAATACTCTCTGTCACACCGTTTTTGCGCAGCGGTCTTACAAGTGCATTTTTTGGGGGGGGGAAATACACTTTTTGAATAAAAAAATAATAAAACAGTAAAGTTAGCCCAATTTTTTTTTATATTGTGAAAGATGATGTTACACCGAGTAAATTGACACCCAACATGTCATGCCTCAAAATTGCGCCCGCTCGTGGAATGGCGACAAACTTTGACACTTAAAATCTCCATAGGCGACGTTTAAAAATGTTTACAGGTTATCAGTTTTGAGCTACAGAGAAGGTCTTTTGCTAGAATTATTGCTCTCGCTCTAACGATCGCGGCGATATGTCACATGTGTGGTTTGAACACCGTTTTTATATGCGGGCTTGACTTATGCGTTCGCTTCTGCGCGCGAGCTCGGCGGGACGACGTGCTTAAAAATTTTTTTATTATTATTTATTTTACTTTTTATTTTTACACTGTCCTTTAATTAACCACTTGACCACTGGGCCCTTAAACCCCCTTCCTAACCAGACCAATTTTCAGCTTTCGGTGCTCTCACACTTTGAATGACAATTACTCAGTCATGCAACACTGTGCCCATTTGAAATGTTTGTCCTTTTTCCCCACAAATAGAGCTTTCTTTTGGTGGTATTTAATCACCGCTGGATTTTTTATTTTTTGCGCTATAAATCAAAAAAGACTGAAAATTCGATAAAAAAAAAAAAAAAATTCTTTGTTTCTGTTAAAATTTATTTCAGAGTATTGGCGAGTATTGGTAGAGTTTTGCAGAGTATTGCAGCGTTGCAGAGTATTGCACAATGTTGCAGAGTATTGCACAGTGTTGCAGAGTATTGGCAAAGTATTGCACAGTGTTGCAGAGTATTGCACAATGTTGCAGAGTATTGCACAGTGTTGCAGAGTATTGCACAGTGTTGCAGAGTATTGCACAGTGTTGCAGAGTATTGCACAGTGTTGCAGAGTATTGGCAAAGTATTGCACAGTGTTGCAGAGTATTGCACAATGTTGCAGAGTATTGCACAGTGTTGCAGAGTATTGCACAATGTTGCAGAGTATTGCACAGTGTTGCAGAGTATTGCACAGTGTTGCAGAGTATTGCACAGTGTTGCAGAGTATTGGCAGAGTATTGCACAATCTTGCAGAGTATTGCACAGTGTTGCAGAGTATTGCACAGTGTTGCAGAGTATTGGCAGAGTATTGCACAATGTTGCAGAGTATTGCACAGTATTGCACAGTGTTGCAGAGTATTGCACAATGTTGCAGAGTATTGGCACTGAGCAGCGCTGTAGGCACTAAACATCCAGCCCACAGCGCTGCTGCAATCTCTCCACCTCTCCCCTCTCACTGTACCGATCGGTACACAGAGGGGAGGAAGGAACCGGTGTCATGACGTGACGCCGGTTTTGTTTACAAGTGATCGCTCCGTCATTTGACGGAACGATCACATGGTAAACGGCCGCTATCAGCGGCTATTTACCGTCATCCGTGATGCGCCGGGTCCTCGGGACCCGGCGGTCACGGATGTTCCCCGTGCGCGCCCCACGGACGTCCACCCAGAATAAGCCGACCGCGCTGTAGCCGTCTTTCAGCTATGGCCCGGTCGGCAAGTGGTTAAAAAAGAAAAAATTGGGTCACTTTTATCCCTATTACAAGGAATGTAAACATCCCTTGTAATGGAAAAAAAGCATGACAGGACCTCTTTAATGTGAGATCTGGGGGGTCAAAAAGACCTCAGATCTCATATTTACACTAAAATGCAATAAAAAAATAAATTCCCCTTTAAGACCATTGGGCAGAAGTGACGTTTGGCGTTGCTTCTGTCATCCAATGTTATGGAGCCGAGTGGGGGGCCATCTTTCCCTCACTTGGCTCCATGCTACTGAGAGGCAAGAATCGGATCGTCTCCACCGCTACCGGCGGCTTCCAGTGAGCGGCAGAGATGACCAGAGCATGGTGGGGGGGTAGCCCTCTCCCTCCCCCGATAAAAGTGATCTTGCGGTGAAACCGCAGTGGAGACCACTTTTATCTGAAAGCGGACCGCTTGCCGTTGAGGAAAATACCAGGGTTATGGCAGCTGTCTATAGTGCAACGTATAACACCCAAGTGAAAGATATAACACCAACATGTCAGAAAAAAAATTCAAAAGCAGAATCACTGAGTCGGAAAAAGGACCCCCCTCCTAAAAATGACTTGTAAACTCAATCAGGTGTAGCTAATTACCTTCTCAATGGCAAACAAAGCCATTTAACTCTCAGCTGTGATCAGCTGTGGTCATTTTGGTTAGCTCAGTGTGGAAAGAGCTTTCCTGGAGCATTTCAGTCACTGTTAGTGCAACTGAAGCAAACAATCAACTATGGGAGGCAAGGCCCTGTCACCGGGATAAGGTTGTGGTCGGGCACAAGTCAGGAGATGGATACAAGGGCTTTATCAATCCCTAGAAGCACAGTGAAGTCTATTATTAACCTCCCTGGCGGTATTCCCGAGTGTGGCTCGGGGTGGATTTTCAGTACCAAAACCGGTAACCCCGAGCCACACTCGGGATCGCATAGCAAGATCCAGGTACAGCTTACTTGCCTTGTCCCCAGGATCCCGCGATGTCCTCCCCGCAGTGTGTGCGGCGGCTGTGTCTCCGCTCGATTCATCAAAGAGCCAAGCTCCATTCCCTGCGAGCGTTGTGACGCACGGCGCCGAATTCAAAAAGTGAAACACACACAACACATACAGTACACTGGAATATTACAGATTGCATTACTGCATGAAATGATTTCACATCCCTTCTGTCCCCAGTGGTCTGCCCAATGCCCTGCATGCAGTTTTATATTATAAACACTGTTCTTTCTGCCTGGAAACTGGAGATTGTCCATAGCAACCAAAACCGTCCCTTTACATCAAAAGCGGTTTTAGACCAGCTAGAAAACAGCGATAATAAATTAGAATCACTCGCAGAATTGAGCGATTTGTGGGGAAATTCGTCATCAAAGTGTCGGCTAAACACACCTTGTGACCGGCGCCATTGAACAGCCATAACCTGGACTGAGGAATGTCCTCTAAACGCCGGTCTGACCGCGCTGGTGTAGATGAGGCCTAAACGCGGCGCTCTGGGCACCCGTGCGACCACCCGTGCGACTGAGCCCAGGGGCAGGAAGTGAGAAGAAATTGTCCTGAAGTGAGAATATTTCCCCTCACTTCCTGTTCCGGTGACCACTGTGTGCAGTTTTAGTGATGCTAGAAAGGGGGAAACCCCCCCAGCCCCCCCGCGGGTACACCGACAGCAGTAAAAACCTGACAGGGTTTTAACCCCCCGCTGCTCCGCCCAAAACTGGATTTAGATACGTTTTAATTTATTGTAATTACTTATAAACACTGGTTGCCATGGGTTACTAAGGATCATTTCCCTCTATCTGAATATTTATTTATATATTATTTATTTTATATGTGTTGTTTTGTTGTAGGAGGGTGTAATGTGAATTTGAGGATTCTTATGGCGCTGCTGTATACAGGAGCGCCTCACATTAATCTGCTCGCGGAACGTTATTTCGCGGCTTCAGTATCTGGCCGGAACGGCTTTCATGGTGCACGAGTTAAACGCCGATCTGCGCCAGTCGCTATTCCTCATGAAAGTTACGTTGGAAGGTGGCGCGCCGCGCTGGCTGCGAGGCCCCTGTTACGCTGTTTGCGGAGAGCTGTCAGAACTGGAGCCATGGCCGCCCAGGCGGAGTGTGAGAGCCGGCGGAGGAGCCGGGAGTATCTGGAGGGGCTGCAGCTGATGAAGCAGGGCGCCGAGGCCCGGGTGTACCGGGGGAAGTTCCTGGGAAAGGCGGCGGTGGTGAAGGAGAGGTTCCCCAAAACCTACAGACACCCCGCGCTGGACGAGAAGCTGACACACCGGAGGACGGCTCAGGAGGGGCGCGCCATACTCAGGTGCAGGAAGGCAGGTGAGCCGCCAGAGGGCGCCGCGCCCTATGTGTGGTCATTGTGTGTATTGGAGGGTGCAGGAAGGCAGGTGAGCCGCTAGAGGGCGCAAAAAAGCCTAAGAAGTTTGTAATAAAAATGATCATTAAAAATAATAAATATATAACAATTATTTAAAAGTAAATACAAATAAATGCCAAAAAATATTGTTTTAAAACATTCATTGTAATAAAAATAATTGATTAAAATAAACATGAAAAAAGAAATAAAAAATAATTATAATGATAATTACATTAAAAATCTGGTAAATAGTTACTTAAAAATAACATAAATATAAATAATTTAAATGCATGCAAAGAATAATTATAATAAAATATTTAAAATAAAAATAATAATTAAATAAAATAATAATTTGAAATAAATTCATGTTGTAAAGCGCTGCGTAAACTGTTGGCGCCATATAAATCCTGTTTAATAATAATAATAATAATAAATGAGGTAACTAGTAAATAAAAATTATTATTTAAAATCAAGTAAATGAATAAAAAAAAGTTTATTTTAATAAAATATCATTTTAAATATATAAAGTAAATATATAAAAAAATAATACTTAAAAAATACTCTCCTGGCCAGCCTTGTACCAATTAAATGGTTTCTCTATAGGAATTCTTTCCTCTTTTTTTTTCTTTCCTTTTATTTTCTCTTTTCTTATCTTCTTTTCCTAATTTTCTCACTTTTTTTCTCTCTCTCTCTCTTCTCTTTTCCTCTCTCTCTCTCTCTCTCTCTCTCTCTCTCTCTCTCTCTCTCTCTCTCTCTCTCTCTCTCTCTCTCTCTCTCTCTTTTTCTCTTTTTTTCTCTCTTTTTCTCTCTCTCTTTTTCTCTCTATTTTTCTCTCTCTCTATTTCTCTCTCTCTCTCTCTCTCCCTCTCCACCCCCTCTTTCTCTCTCTCTCTCTCTCTCTCTCTCTCTCTCTCTCTCTCTCTCTCTCTCTCTCTCTCTCTCTCTTTCTCTTTCTCTTTCTCTTTCTCTTTCTCTTTCTCTCTCTCTTTCTCTCCCTCTCCCTCTTTTTCTCTCTCTCTATTTCTCTCTCTCTCTCTCTCTCTCTCTCTCTCTCTCTCTCTCTCTCTTTCTCTCTCTCTTTCTCTCTCTCTTTCTCTTTCTCTTTCTTTTTCTCTCTCTTTTTTTCTCTTTCTTTTTCTCTCTCTCTTTTTCTCTCTCCCTCTCCACCCCCTCTTTCTCTCTCTCTCCCTCTTTTTCCCTCTCCCTCTCCCTTTCCCTCTCCCTCTCCCTTTCCCTCTCCCTCTCCCTCTCCCTCTCTCTCTCTCTCTCTCCTCAGTACCATGTGATTACTGTGATGACCAATTAGAGTGATCACAAATGTAAACAGTGTATTGTTTACATTTGCATATCCTGCCCCTTCCCAGAGGAACGAATTCATTCATTTGTTCTAGAGCAGCAGCTTCCAAGGTTGTGGGATCATTTTTAACCCTTTCAGCAACACACTCTGTGTGTGTGCGTACTGTATATACACTACCGTTCAAAAGTTTGGGGTCACCCAAACAATTTTGTGTTTTCCATGAAAAGTCACACTTATTCACCACCATACGTTGTGAAATGAATAGAAAATAGAGTCAAGACATTGACAAGGTTAGAAATAATGATTTGTATTTGAAATAACATTGTTTTTACATCAAACTTTGCTTTCATCAAAGAATCCTCCTTTTGCAGCAATTACAGCATTGCACACCTTTGGCATTCTAGCTGTTAATTTATTGAGGTAAGCTGGAGAAATTGCACCCCACGCTTCTAGAAGCAGCTCCCACAAGTTGGAATGGTTGGATGGGCACTTCTGGCGTACCATACGGTCAAGCTGCTCCCACAACAGCTCAATGGGGTTCAGATCTGGTGACTGTGCTGGCCACTCCATTACCGATAGAATACCAGCTGCCTGCTTCTGCTGTAAATAGTTCTTGCACAATTTGGAGGTGTGTTTAGGGTCATTGTCCGGTTGTAGGATGAAATTGGCTCCAATCAAGCGCTGTCCACTGGGTATGGCATGGCGTTGCAAAATGGAGTGATAGCCTTCCTTAGCTTTTACCCTGTACAAAGCTCCCACCTTACCAGCACCAAAGCAACCCCAGACCATCACATTACCTCCACCATGCTTAACAGATGGCGTCAGGCATTCTTCCAGCATCTTTTCATTTGTTCTGCGTCTCACAAACGTTCTTCTTTGTGATCCAAACACCTCAAACTTGGATTCATCTGTCCACAACACTTTTTTCCAGTCTTCCTCTGTCCAATGTCTGTGTTCTTTTGCCCATCTTAATCTTTTTCTTTTATTGGCCAATCTCAGATATGGCTTTTTCTTTGCCACTCTGCCCTGAAGCCCAAAATCCCGCAGCCGCCTCTTCACTGTAGATGTTGACACTGGTGTTTTGCGGGTACTATTTAATGAAGATGCCAGTTGGGGACCTGTGAGGCGTCTGTTTCTCAAACTAGAGACTCTAATGTGCTTATCTTCTTGCTTAGTTGTGCAACGCGGCCTCCCACTTCTTTTTCTACTCTGGTTAGAGCCTGTTTGTGCTGTCCTCTGAAGGGAGTAGTACACACCGTTGTAGGAAATCTTCAATTTCTTTGCAATTTCTCGCATGGAATAGCCTTCATTTCTAAGAACAAGAATAGACTGTCGAGTTTCAGATGAAAGTTCTCTTTTTCTGGCCATTTTGAGCGTTTAATTGACCCCACAAATGTGATGCTCCAGAAACTCAATCTGCTCACAGGAAGGTCAGTTTTGTAGCTTCTGGAAGGAGCTAGACTGTTTTTAGATGTGTGAACATGATTGCACAAGGGTTTGCTAATCATCAATTAGCCTTCTGAGCCAATGAGCAAACACATTGTACCATTAGAACACTGGAGTGATAGTTGCTGGAAATGGGCCTCTATACACCTATGTAGATATTGCACCAAAAACTAGACATTTGCAGTTAGAATAGTCATTTACCACATTAGCAATGTATAGAGTATATTTGTTTAAAGTTAGGACTAGTTTAAAGTTAGCTTCATTTAAAAGTACAGTGCTTTTCCTTCAAAAATAAGGACATTTCAATGTGACCCCAAACTTTTGAACGGTAGTGTACATCTATATGTGTGTTTCTATATTACATTTGTCTTCTGACTTTCTTTTTTTTTTTTTAGCCGTTTCTGTTATCAGTTAAAGCTCCTATTCCCTCCCATCTTTATAGCTGTCTGCTGTACCTATTTGTATCATGTCTGTCTGTCTATTTTTGTTTCTCTGCAAAAAAGGAAGAAAGGCTGGTGCCATTGAAGTCGGCTAAAACATCGTTTTATGATAGCATGTGAACAGCAGTCAAAAAAATCCAATACGTTTCGGCCATCAGGCCGATGGTCGAAACATGTTTGTTTTTTTTTGACTGTTGTTCACATGCTATAATAAAAAAATGTTTTAGCCGACTTCCATGGCACCGGCCTAAAACATTGTTTTATTATAGCATGTGAACAGCAGTCAAAAAACGAAACCAACGCGTTTCGGCCATTAGGCCGATGGTCGAAACGTTTTTTTTTTGACTGTTCACATGCTATAATAAAACAATGTTTCGCCCGACTTCCATGGCACCGGCCTAAAACATTGTTTTATTATAGCATGCGAACAGTCAAAAAATCCAACGCGTTTTGGCCATCAGGCCAGTGGTCGAAACTTGTGTTTGTTTTTTTTTTTGTTTTTTTTACTGTTGGTCACATGCTATAATAAAACAATGTTTTAGCCGACTTCCATAGCACCGGCCTAAAACATTGTTTTATTATAGCATGCGAACAACAGTCAAAAAAAATCCAACGCATTTCGGCCATCAGGCCAATGGTCGAAACGTGTTGTGTTTTTGTTTTTTTTTTCTTTTGTTTTTTTACTGTTGGTCACATGCTATAATAAAACAATGTTTTAGCCAACTTCCATGGCAGCGGTCTTTCTCCCTTTTTTGCATGGATTACATAGAGGTTTGCAGAGACTTCCCAGGCTGAGTGCCGTGTTCTTGAGGCTCACCAGGCATTGCACAGGAGGTAGAAGCTCAGATGCACCTGTTCCTATCTGTCTCTCTGTCTGTTGTATTTGGAGATGCGGCTATGACTTCTCCTCCTCCTTCCCGCTCTCAGGTATCCCCACTCCGGCGATCTATTTTGTGGACCACGTCTCAAACTGCATCTACATGGAGGACATGGAAGGCTCGCTGATGGTGCGGGATTATATCATGACTGCCCAGGAGAACGGCGGCAATCTCTATGACCTGGCGGAGAAGATCGGTCGGGTTCTGGCCCGGATGCACGACGAGGACGTCGTCCATGGGGACCTAACCACCTCCAACATGCTTCTGCGGCCCCCCCACCAGGACCTGGACCTGGTCCTCATTGACTTTGGCCTGAGCTACATCTCGGCCCTCCCAGAGGACAAGGGGGTGGACCTGTACGTTCTGGAGAAGGCCTTCCTGAGTACTCATCCCAACACAGAGGACGTCTTCAGCGCTCTGATAAAGAGTTACTCCTCCTCATCGAAAAAATCCAGCGCGGTCATTAAAAAACTGGATGAGGTCAGACTGAGGGGCAGAAAGCGCTCCATGGTTGGATGAATTTTGTATTTTTTTTTTCTTTGAGCTTTATCGTATAATAAAGATTTCTGTACAATTACATTGTTGCTTTTTGTTTTTTTAGATGGTCATCTCTATGACCGTCGGAGGCCGGGCGCGACATTATGACGTCACATCAAGGGCCGCGGATGTCAACAAAGCAGCCATCTTGGCCTGAAAGCATCGGATCTGTAATTTTTTTTTTTTTTGATCTGATGCTTTCCAGCCTGGAGGAGAGATGTGGGGTCTTGTAGACCCCACATCTCTTTATAAAGAGGACCTGTCACACACCATTCCTATTACAAGGAACGTTTACATTCCTTGGGACAAGTATAAAAGTGATACAAACATTTTTAAGATTAAGTGTGAAAATAAACAAATTTAAAGTGAAAAAAAAAAAAAATTTTAATGCGTCCCCGTCCCCGTGTGCTCGCGGACAGAAGCGAACGCACACGTAAGTCACGCTCACATATGTAAACGCCGTTCAAACCACACATGTGGAGCGAGAGCAATAATTCTAGCACTAGACCTTCTCTAACCCTGCATGTCTCATTAAAGAGAACCTGTCTCCTAAAAATCATCACGTAGGGGACTTTGTCTCCCTTCTAAACCGGCCCTTTGTTTAGAAAGGGGAGAAGAGATGTCATTTCCGATTTGTAGATTTATCCCAGTGACAGCCTGCCAGAACAGGTAAGATCTGTGACAGCAGCTTCCCTGCGCTGCTCTGCATAAGGAGACTATGTCCGTATTATCCACTTGCCGTCCAGCCCATAGTAAAAAAAAAAAATACGTCATTACTTTTCCGTTAAATAGCTTTTTAGCTGCCATAACCCGGTATCATTCTTTACTATGGGCGACTCTGTATAAGATAGCAGGAGTGTGTTCGCCGCTGGATCACTTTTAGAAGCGGCGGGAGAGTTTCCACCCAAGCCCCCCCCCCTTCCCTTCTCTCATCCTGCCGCTTCCCAGTCGTTTCTGGGCTTACCGGAGCCACCTATACAGCCGTTTGCTGGGCAAGAAGTCGAGTGAGGACAAGATGGGCCCCTCCCTCCCCCCACTCATCTCTATGACCTTGGAGGACCAGAGCGACCTCTGATGTCACTTATGGTTCCCTGGCCAAGACAAATGATTTTTTTTTTTTTCTTTAATCGAAATGAAAAAAAAAAATATTTTTTTTTGCTTTTTAACCACTTCAATACCGGGCACTTTCGGCCATTCCTGCCCATGACAATTTTCAGCTTTCAGCGCTGTCGCACTTTGAATGACAATTACGTGGTCATACAACACTGTACCCAAGCTACAATATAAAATAAAATAGAACTTTATTTTGGTGGTATTTGATCACCTCTGGGGGGGGGGGGGTTATTTTTTTCTAAACAAACTAAAAAAGACCCACATTTTTGAAGGAAAAAAAAAGTTTTTCTTACTTTCTGTTATAAAATTTTGTTTTCCCCTTCACTGATGGGCACTGATGAGTTGGCACTGTCACTGATAGGCACTGATATGTAGAATTGATGGGCACTGATAGGCGGCACTGATATGCAGCACTGATGGGTGCCAATAGGCGGCACTGACGGGCGGCACTGATGGGCACTGACGGGCGGCACTAATGGGCACTGACGGGCGGCTGTGATGGGCACTGACAGGCGGCTGTGATGGGCACTGACAGGCGGCTGTGATGGGCACTGACAGGCGGCTGTGATGGGCACTGATAGGCGCTACTGATTGGCACTGACAGGTGGCACTGATGGGCAGCACTGATGATGAGGTACTGATAGATCACTGACAGGTGTTACTGCTGGGCACTGATTGGCACTGTGGTGGGCTAGGATTGGCACTGTGGTGGGCACTGGGAGACTTTATTATTGTGTGTGTTGATGGGGATTGATTGGCAGGTGATTGGGACTACTAAGGGGGCTGTGCTGATAATCAATGTGCTGATTATCAGCACAGACCCCCCCCCCCCCGACAGGGAGAGCCGCCAATCATCTCCGATCGTCTCTCCCTGTCAGCGCGAACTGAGTGAGGAATGCCGTTTACCGGCACTTCCTGGTTCACGCGATGATCAGCTGTGATTGGTCACAGCTGACAACGTGGTAAGAAGCCTGCGAGAGAGGCTTCTTATCACGATCAGAGATGCGGCGTGTCAGATTGACACGCCGCATTCGTGATGGGCGCGTGCCGGCATGTTATCCTGCGTCATATGATGCCCAGTCAGGGTGACAGAACCACTTCCCAGCCATCAATCTTGCTTTAGGCCAGGCGGGAAGTGGTTAAGAAAACATTTGGGGTCTTTCCCCTTATTTCTAATACAAGGGATGTCTACATTTCTTGTAATGGGAATAAAAGTGATCAAAAAATGAAATAAATAAGTAAATAAATAATAAATAAATAAAATAAAAGGACAGTGTAAAAAAAAATAAAGTAAAATAAATAAGGAAACAAAAAAAAGTTAAAGCGCTCCATCCCTCTGTGCTCATGCACAGAAGCGAACGCATACGTAAGTCGTGCCCCCGCATATGTAAACGGTGTTCAAACCGCACATGTGAGATATCGCCACGAACATTAGAGCGAGAGGAATAGTTCTACCACAAGACCTCCTCTGTAACTCTAAACTGGTAACCTCTAAAGCGTCGCCTATGGGGATTATTAGGTATCGTAGTGTGTCGCCATTCCACAAGCGCGCGTAATTTTAAAGCGTGACATGTTAGGTATCTATTTACTCGGCGTAACATCATCTTTCATTTTTATTCATAAAAACTTGGGTAAAAATTGTGTTGTGGTTTTTTTTTTAACCACTTGCCTATTGGGCAATTATACCCCCCCCCCTCCCATTTCTGCCCAGGCCAATTTTTAGCTGTAAGCACTGCTGCACTTTGAATGACAATTGCGCGGTTATGCATCCCTGTAGCCAAACTACATTTTTAGCATTTTTTTCACACAAATAGAGCTTTCTTTTGGTGGTATTTAATTACCACTGGGTTTTTTTATTTTTGGCTAAAGAAATAAAAAAAGACCGAACACTTTAAAATAAATAAATAAATACATTATTTTTTTTTATAGTTATCAAATTTTGCAAACAGGTAATTTTTCTCCTTCACTGATGGGCACTGATGAGTTGGAAAAAAGAAAATAAAAACTGCGCTAAGAAATATGTGAATAAATAATTCAAAATTTGATGTGAACTAATGACTGTGAAAAGCAGCAATTCAAAATATATGACACCCATATACCAAATAAAATAAGAAGAAACACCCGAATCGCGCTATCAATACCTATAGAAAATAGTTGAAAATCTCAAACCAAATTAAAGATGCCATATATCCAAGACTGAATTGCTGGAATGCATGGAGTCATATGGGTATATGAACCATATTACATATTATAAAACTCAGTGATGGCTAATGATGTGATCTATAACCAAATAGAATGAGTAAATAATGGCAAAAAAAAGTCTGAAGTAGGTGATAAAAATTGTCCACCCGTGCAAAAAACAAATGGAACAGCATAAAAGCCCCTGGATGACGTGACCTATCACGAAACGCGTAGGGCGGAGCAGGATGACGCGCTGACGTCACCTCCATCTCTGTGTTTACTTCCAGCAGGACGGGTCTGTCCGTGTGTGCTATAGGTATTAATAGCGCGATTCAGGTGTTTGCTTACTGATGAGGTTGGGACTGGTGAGGCTGCATGGATAGGTGGCACTGATGATGAGGCACTGATTGGCAGCACTGATAGGTGGCACTAATTAGCAGCGCTGGTAGTCACCGAGGCTGGGACCGATGTCCCTGTAACAGAAGCCGATTTACTGGATTTATTCTTTACTCCTCACACGCTGATTGTGATGAGAAATAAAGCCGATAGCTGACAGCTGATCACGTGGTAAAGGGCCCGCTGTGATTGGCCCGTTACCCTGTTCTGTGATCAGCCGAGTCCCAAGGATTCGGCTGATCACAGAGCACGCCCTCCCAGCGCTGGACGGCCATGCTGTAGCCAGAAAGTGGTTAATTCATTAAAGTGTATTTTTTTTTTTTCGAAACAATTGCGTTTTGAAAGACTGCTGTGCAATACCGTGCGGCATACAATATTGCAATCATAGTTGTGCGCAGCCTATTGCATTAGGGTGTGCACCCCAAAGCTCAAACACACGTCTTTCTCTGCAGCCTCACCTGCACAGGACATTGAATGAATGGAAAGTGCTCTGTGCTGAGCGGCTTCCTCTTCATTCACAAACAGAAACATAGTAAACACAGTTTACTATGCTTCAGTTATGATTGAACACAGTGAGTGAGTGTGTCCACTGTGTTCATTTAGAAAAGGGAGGGGCCGGTAAATGACATATTGATTATCCCCTTCCCTCACCCTCCATCCTGAAACATCCCCCGCAGCAGCCGGGGGGAGAGGAAAGGAAGGAAGCAAGCAGCACTGCAGTGGGGGGGGGGGGGTGCAACATGAGGGGGAGCTCAGGCAGTAGGAGGAATCTGCACCACACAGAGTAATTAGGGTGTGCCCCAGCACACCCCATGCGCGCACCTGTGATGGCAATGATCGCCATTTTATTCCTATAGGGTCGCTGCTAAAAAGATATATATATAATATATAAACAAAAAGTGCCAGTAAAGGCCTGGTCAGTAAATGGGTAAGCATTACTGTTCCGTCCTGTGTCCTCCTACACCCAACGCTGTGCCCTCCTGTCCTGTGTCCTCCTACACCCGACACTGTGCCCTCCTGTCCTACTACACCCAACACTGTGCCCTCCTGTCCTACTACACCCAACACTGTGCCCTCCTGTCCTACTACACCCAAAACTGTGCCCTCCTGTCCTACTACACCCAACACTGTGCCCTCCTGTCCTGTGTCCTCCTACACCCGACACTGTGCCCTCCTGTCCTACTACACCCAACACTGTGCCCTCCTGTCCTACTACACCCAACACTGTGCCCTCCTGTCCTACTACACCCGACACTGTGCCCTCCTGTCCTCCTACACCCGACACTGTGCCCTCCTGTCCTACTACACCCGACACTGTGCCCTCCTGTCCTACTACACCCAACACTGTGCCCTCCTGTCCATCTACACCCAACACTGTACCCTCCTGTCCTCCTACACCCGACACTGTGCCCTCCTGTCCTACTACACCCAACACTGTGCCCTCCTGTCCTACTACACCCAACACTGTGCCCTCCTGTCCTACTACACCCGACACTGTGCCCTCCTGTCCTACTACACCCGACACTGTGCCCTCCTGTCCTCCTACACCCGACACTGTGCCCTCCTGTCCTACTACACCCGACACTGTGCCCTCCTGTCCTACTACACCCAACACTGTGCCCTCCTGTCCATCTACACCCAACACTGTGCCCTCCTGTCCTCCTACACCCAACACTGTGCCCTCCTGTCCTACTACACCCAACACTGTGCCCTCCTGTCCTACTACACCCAACACTGTGCCCTCCTGTCCTGTGTCCTCCTACACCCAACGCTGTGCCCTCCTGTCCTACTACACCCAACACTGTGCCCTCCTGTCCTGTGTCCTCCTACACCCGACACTGTGCCCTCCTGTCCTACTACACCCAACACTGTGCCCTCCTGTCCTGTGTCCTCCTACACCCGACACTGTGCCCTCCTGTCCTACTACACCCAACACTGCACCCTCCTATCCTACTACACCCAACACTGTGCCCTCCTGTCCTACTACACCCAACACTGTGCCCTCCTGTCCTACTACACCCAACACTGTGCCCTCCTGTCCTGTGTCCTCCTACACCCAACGCTGTGCCCTCCTGTCCTACTACACCCAACACTGTGCCCTCCTGTCCTACTACACCCAACACTGTGCCCTCCTGTCCTCCTACACCCAACACTGTGCCCTCCTGTCCTGTGTCCTCCTACACCCAACGCTGTGCCCTCCTGTCCTGTGTCCTACTACACCCAACACTGTGCCCTCCTGTCCTGTGTCCTCCTACACCCAACGCTGTGCCCTCCTGTCCTGTGTCCTCCTACACCCAACGCTGTGCCCTCCTGTCCTCCTACACCCAACACTGTGCCCTCCTGTCCTGTGTCCTCCTACACCCAACACTGTGTCCTACACCCAACACTGTGTCCTACACCCAACACTGTGTCCTCCTGTCCTGTGTCCTCTTACACCCAACACTGTGTCCTACACCCGACACTGTGCCCTCCTGTCCTCCCACACCCAACACTGTGTCCTCCTACACCCAACACTGCACTCCTGTCCTGTGTCCTCCTACACCCGACACTGTGCCCTCCTGTCCTCCTACACCCGACAGTGTGCCTTCCAGTCCTCCTGCACCCAACACTGTGCCTTCCTGTCCTCCTACACCCAACACTGTGCCCTCCTGTCCTCCTACACCCAACACTGTGCCTTCCTGTCCTCCTACACCCAACACTGTGCCCTGCTGTCCTACACCCAACACTGTGTCCTCCTGTCCTGTGTCCTCCTACACCCGACACTGTGCCCTCCTGTCCTCCTACACCCGACACTGTGCCCTCCTGTCCTCCTACACCCGACACTGTGCCTTCCAGTCCTCCTGCACCCAACACTGTGCCTTCCTGTCCTACTACACCCAACACTGTGCCCTCCTGTCCTGTGTCCTCCTACACCTGACCTGTGTCCTCCTACACCCAACACTGTGCCCTCCTGTCCTGTGTCCTCCTACACCCAACACTGTGCCCTCCTGTCCTGTGTCCTCCTACACCCAACACTGTGCCCTCCTGTCCTGTGTCCTCCTACACCCAACACTGTGCCCTCCTGTCCTGTGTCTTCCTACACCCAACACTGTGTCTTCCTACACGCAACACTGTGCCCTCCTGTCCTCCTACACCCAACACTGTGCCCTCCTGTCCTCCTACACCCAACACTGTGCCCTCCTGTCCTCCTACACCCAACACTGTGCCCTCCTGTCCTGTGTCCTCCTACACCCAACGCTGTGCCCTCCTGTCCTACTACACCCAACACTGTGCCCTCCTGTCCTCCTACACCCAACACTGTGCCCTCCTGTCCTGTGTCCTCCTACACCCAACGCTGTGCCCTCCTGT
The DNA here is from genome assembly GCA_037952835.1 of Lithobates septentrionalis. Taxonomy (NCBI): domain Eukaryota; kingdom Metazoa; phylum Chordata; class Amphibia; order Anura; family Ranidae; genus Lithobates; species Lithobates septentrionalis. The sequence continues at coordinate 107,357 of JBBDGP010002681.1, read as the reverse complement.
CCTACTACACCCAACACTGTGCCCTCCTGTCCTACTACACCCGACACTGTGCCCTCCTGTCCTCCTACACCCAACACTGTGTCCTCCTACACCCAACACTGTGCACTCCTGTCCTCCTACACCCGACACTGTGCCCTCCTGTCCTCCTACACCCGACACTGTGCCTTCCAGTCCTCCTGCACCCAACACTGTGCCTTCCTGTCCTCCTACACCCAACACTGTGCCCTCCTGTCCTCTTACACCCAACACTGTGCCTTCCTGTCCTCCTACACCCGACACTCTGCCTTCCTGTCCTCCTACACCCGACACTCTGCCTTCCTGTCCTCCTACACAGAACACTGTGCCTTCCTGTCCTCCTACACCCAACACTGTGCCTTCCTGTCCTCCTACACCCAACACTGTGCCTTGCTGTCCTTCTACACCCAACACTGTGCCTTCCTGTCCTCCTACACCCAACACTGTGCCCTCCTGTCCTGTGTCCTCCTACACCCAACACTGTGCCTTCCTGTCCTCCTACACCCAACACTGTGCCTTCCTGTCCTGCTACACCCAACACTGTGCCTTCCTGTCCTCCTACACCCAACACTGCGCCCTCCTGTCCTGTGTCCTCCTACACCCAACACTGCGCCCTCCTGTCCTGTGTCCTCCTACACCCAACACTGTGCCCTCCTGTCCTGTGTCTTCCTACACCCAACACTGTGTCTTCCTACACGCAACACTGTGCCCTCCTGTCCTCCTACCCCCAACACTGTGCCCTCCTGTCCTCCTACCCCCAACACTGTGCCCTCCTGTCCTCCTACCCCCAACACTGTGCCCTCCTGTCCTCCTACACCCAACACTGTGCCCTCCTGTCCTCCTACACCCAACACTGTGCCCTCCTGTTCTTCTACACCCAACACTGTTCCCTCCTGTCCTCCTACACCCAACACTGTGCCCTCCTGTCCTCCTACACCCAACACTGTGCCTTCCTGTCCTCCTACACCCAACACTGTGCCTTCCTGTCCTTCTACACCCAACACTGCGCCCTCCTGTCCTGTGTCCTCCTACACCCAACACTGTGCCCTCCTGTCCTCCTACCCCCAACACTGTGCCCTCCTGTCCTCCTACCCCCAACACTGTGCCCTCCTGTCCTCCTACACCCAACACTGTGCCCTCCTGTCCTCCTACACCCAACACTGTGCCCTCCTGTCCTCCTACCCCCAACACTGTGCCCTCCTGTCCTCCTACACCCAACACTGTGCCCAGTAAAGTCAGTAAATATAAATTCTAAGTTTATGTATCACTTGCCTATTATATATGCAATACATAAGGTTAGAATACATATAATATAATATAATATACAAGTGATACATGAATATATCATACATCCGTCATACTCTGTGTATACAGTATGCACACTAAGTTTATGTATCACTTGTATATTACATATCTCTTCGGTCATCCCAAGACCACCTACTCTCTAGCTCCCTTGTCACCTCCTCCTATGCTCGCCTCCAGGATTTCTCCAGAGCTTCTCCCTTCCTTTGGACCTCCCTACCCCAATCTGTCCGACTGTCCCCTAATCTATCCATCTTTAGGCGATCCCTCAAAACCCTTCTCTTCAAAAAAGCTTATCCTGCTTCTAACTAACTCTGTTTTACTTCCTCCATCAGCTCATCCCCCCACAGCTATTACCTTTTGTATCAATTGACCCTTCCTTTTTGGATTGTAAGCTCTAATGAGCAGGGCCCTCTGATTCCTCTTGTATTGTATCAAACTGTAATGTAACTCTAATGTCTGCTTTCATATTGTAAAGCGCTGCTCAAACTGTTGGCGCTATATAAAACCTATATAATAATATAACTATTCTAAATTTGTCACATATATCATATTTTAAGTTTATGTATCACTTAAACTTGGAATATATACTGTATGATCAATACAGTATATATGTGACATAAAAGTGATACATAAACTTAAAATGTATGTCATCGTGACAAGACCCTAAAATAAAGATATATTCCTCTGTCAGCTATTTTAAAGTTATAGTCATGTTAACTCTTTCTCCTCCTTCAATCCCCTCTTAAATCACAAAGTGATTTCACCATGATCACGTAATGTTCTCTGTGTGGGGTCATTTTGTTGCGTTGTATAATTACAGATACATATATATAACAAGGATAAAAACCAGGCACATTAAAATGAACTTTCCTGCCTGTCGGAACCAAGAGAAAATGGAACCAAAAAAAAATCACCGAAACTTCCTAGTCCCTTAAAGGGGTTCCATCCATCTTTGGCAATAGCTCTTGCTTCAGCTTGGAGGTTTGACACCTCCTTTTGGTGTTTATCAATTATATCATAATAATCCAGAACTTAAATACTGGTATTATGAATCCATGTGCAGCACTCATAGTCCTCCGTTACTTCAGAGTCCAGTCAGGGCAGCACTGGATTCGATAGCTTCTTCGTGCATATCTAGTTGTTTACGAATAGCCCTTTGTTCAATACTTAACAGTTTGATGTCTACAGAATTCTTTTCCATAATTTCATCCATAATTTTGGAGTAGTTATTCAATCTTTTCATTATTTCTATTCCCCATCCTGTCCATGAGGGAAACCATGCCCAGGCTTGGTCTTTATCAGAAAACAACTCTCTTTTCTCTGTTAAAGGGGGTACCTGGGGTATGAGCTAGGTTTCAAAAGATGTTGGTGCTTTCCTTTTTCATCCTCTATGATCCCCATAACTGGAATCAATGAGACCAAATAACACCACTGTAACGTACCTGGGATGTGAGCCTGATGTGTGGAGGGAGACCTCCCGTACTACCCTGGCTCGGAGACCACTGGAGTGGGAACAGTGGCGGTAAGAGCACAGTGAGGTAAAGGTGCCTGAGTCTTTACTGCTTGTAATGGTCTTCTTGCGTGGAAGCTGGAGTGATGGTTGCAGCTCAGCGGATGCAGGTCATCAGATGCAGGTTTGCAGAGCAGCGGATGCAGGTCAGCAGATGCAGGTTTGCAGAGCAGCGGATGCAGGTTAGCAGATGCAGGTTTGCAGAGCAGCGGATGCAGGTTAGCAGACAGAAGCGGAGTCAGACGAGCCGGGTCATACACATCAGGGGATACAGCAGAAACGGCAGGCAGAGAATAGTCAGAGTCCAGGCTGGGTCTTGGCAACAGGCAATCAGGCAGGTAACAGAGCCGGGTCAAACTAGCCAAAGTCAGGATTGGAGACATAAGCAGGGTCAGGAAGCCGGGTCAAACACAGGAACAGAGTACTGGTACAATCGGGAACACAGGGAACGGAAGCAGATCAAACCGCAAGGGGCAGCGCCATTGAGCATCTTTTAAAGGCTATTGGACGCCAAAGCACGTCTAACGTGCGCGCATGCGCACATTCGTGCGTGCGGTCTGTGACTCGCGCATGCGCATAGGCGCACGCCTTCTTGAACGGTACGAACGTTCGTGACAACCACCCACGGGTGCCAACCGGTATCCATGCATAGCATTCCTTGCCACAACATACATATACACTATCCCCATAGGGAAAATGATTGTTAGCTTATAGTATCATGAAAACTTTCAGAAATGGTGGCCATGGTCAACTGGTTCAAAACTAAACTCACAAGGTTGTTGATACCAGCTCCCCGTTTCAAGACCGTATTTAAATTTGTATTAAGTTCTGGGTTATATTTACAGGGGCAGCTAAGAGAGGAATTTTGAGTGTGCTTGGATGCAATTTACTACATACCCAACATTTGTCATAACCTGACTTCTGAGCATAAGAATACTTATGCTGAAGTAACAACATTTTATCAGTAGGGGGGTATGAGTCCTTTGGGCCCTCCAGGTTGGATTCCTTACTTTGTCTAGTTACTGTTCTATTAGAAAGGGGGCTTCATATGGTCTTTAGGGTGCCCAAGTCCTCTGGATGATAGATACAGTTAGTGATGATCCATGTGGGCAGAAACACCATCAATGTCAGCATAAAGAGTAGGCACAAGGCTCTCCCAAAAGTCTGTTGTGAGAGAAGTGAGGTCGTCTTTTTCGGAGTCTTTTATCACCTGTTTCACTTGCTCTTCGAGGATTTTCATCACCCGCTTGACCTCCTTTATCTGTGTCTTGCTTCCGGGTCCGTTGTGGTACTTTTTTTATCCTCTCGTCACGATCCAGGCTCCGGATTGTTCCATGAGGACAGCGGTTCTGGTCACTGCGACTACGCTAGTGGGCGGGCCAAAAGGGCAATCTTGCTTCTTGGTCCGGTTCAGCTGGCGAATTACAACCACATCTCCGGGTTGGAACTTGTGTGTTGGTTCCTGTGAGGGTAATGGAAAAGAAGAGAATACTTTACCGTAGATGCCGTTCAATTGCATAATCAAGTTTCAACAATATTCTTCCTGTATCAAACTGGGATCTCCCTGCTCTATTATCAAGGGTTTCCTAATCCAGGGCGTGGGAAAAGGTCGACTCATCAGCATCCCAAAAGGGTACAAGTGATTGGTCTTGGAAGGGGTCATTCTTATTTCTCCTAAAACCGCAGGCAGCGCAGTTTTCCATTTGGCAAATGTGCCACCCGTAGCCTTCCTTATTTTATCTGTAATTGTTTGGTTCATTCTTTCCATTATACATGAACTCTGTGAGTGATATGGAATGTGGAATTTCCACTCTATTTGCAAAGTGTTAACATTTCAGCTGTAGCTGTCCTGTGCCATGGTACTGTGAGATAAATAAAGGTGCACTTGCTTTTAGCATGCCTGGTTTCCCCTCTTTGGCAATGAGTCCTGCCTCAGGACTCATTGTCAGACCCTGTGTATGCCAATAGGCCAGATCTTCTGGTGAAGCCATAGCCTATAGGTCCCGCAAAACCTGTTCCTAGGGCAAAGTTGGGGTTGTAAGGGGGAGCATTTGTATAAAGGCTGGGACCTTCAAAGCAGCTTGTTTAGCAGCGGCGTTGGCCAGTGCATTTCCCTTTGAAATGTCATCATTACTGTGTATGTGTGTTTTCTTCCGTAGGGTGACCTAATGTAGATGATGTAGCCATTTCTACAGCCATGGCACAAGAGGCCAAAGCCCTCAGACACGTCGGCATGCCTTGTACCATAACTGGGACTACTCTAGAAAAAAAGGATACAGGACTCCGCTTTCCTCCATGCTCTTGTGCAAGCACTCCAGCCATGGTTTTACAGTTGTCCCTTGCAAACAAATGAAACACTTTACAGTAATCATGTAATCCCAAACCAGGAGCCATTACCATAGCAGTTTTAAGAAACACAAAAGCATCATTCCATTTCACAAGGTCAGGACTGTAAGGTAGAGCAGCCTGTCTCAGCAAGTTCATCATAGTAGGAGCAATCGGATATCCATTGGCGGCAGTAACCAATCGTACCTAAGAAGGTTAACGCTTCCTTCTTGGTATGTGGGCAGGGAAGACCCACGGGAGCCGCAGCTCTCTTGTGACTGATTCTCCTTTCACCATGGGACAGAGTAAAATCAAGACGCTCAACAGTTTCCTGACACCATTGCAACTTTTCCTTAGACACTTTGTGACCTGTCTATGCTAAATGTTCTAACAGTAAAACTGAGTCTTTCTGACAGGCTTCCTGGGAGGGACTACACAACAGTAGGTCATTTAAGAGGGACGGAACCATGGCTAGGTGCCCAAGACTGTAAGGTGGCCTGGAGAGCTATTGAGTAGACCGCAGTGTGAGTCTATATTGCCATGGCAAGCGATTCCAGGTTATCTGGCGCCCTCTATAGGAAAAAAAGCTAGTAGTAGTTGTGTTTCTTCATCAACAGGAACAGAGAAAAAAATTAGGGCTTTTACTGATTAAAATTTTCGTGTTCGAATAATCGATTTTTTTTTTTTAATCGACTAATTTCGATTAATTATAGCGCACATACAGATCCAACTACTTTTAGCAGATCTTGCATTGCAACTCTGCATTAGTCAGTGGTAAATGTGGTATACACTACATACAATCACCCAACACTAGTTAGTTTCCACAATCCAATCCATGACTTAACACTTTTAAAAAAAAACTTTGAAAAAAAATTTTAAGGAGTCTTTTAATGTTAAATTTGTGGAGGACCTCCACTTTAACAAGACATTTTCAAACTTGCAGCTCAATTGCCTTGCTATCTGGGTAATGCCTCCAATGGGTATACCAGTCCTGTTGACAACCATCTAAAATGGGAATGCCATTTCACTTCCCGTTGTGTCTCTGGGACAGGAAGTGAAATGAAAGCTCCACACTGGGATGCACAAGGAAAAGCCTAAACTGAGAGGTGTTTTCTCTCTGCATGACCTAATCTAAAACTAAAATACAGATTCAAGCTTAAATCACCACGATTCCTCCTCTACAATTGACCTATCCAGTACAGACAACATATTCACCTTCATAATGCCTTCCAATGCTTGTTTATTCCCAGCAAGGGTCACATATCATCAGCATGGGGCGTGTCCGGCCAATCACAAAACCGGCTCACAGCCACATCTCTGCAATTCGCGGACACGCCCACTCGGTTGAAGCCTTTCAGGCCATGATTGGATTGGTCAGGCGTCTGCTGTATTCCATTACTTTACCATTGTCCAGCGTGGGCACCGTCAATGACTGGGGAAGGGGGGAGGAGTCTGGTGACGTCACGGACATTGACGTCACCGGACTCCGATGAAACTCCCTGAAGACCCGGAAGCCGGCGGAGAGGTCAGTACCGATCAAAAAAGTTAACGATTAATCGAGGAATTAATCGTTAATTTCCACAGCCCTAAAAAAAAATTATTTAAATCAATAACTGAAAAACACACTCCCGAGGCAGGTATGGAGGTAATGAGAGATTGCACATCAGGTACAATAGGTGCAATTGGAATCACAAGGTTATTTATGGCTCAGAGATCCTGCACAAACCTGTATGATCCATCACTCTTTTTGACTGGGTTTATAGGGGTGTTATAAGGCGATATGATGTCTTAAAATTCCTTGTTTCAGAAATTGCTCAATAATGGGTCTGATGCCTTCCTCCTTCTCTTTGGAGAGATGGTACTGCTTGTGGTAAACTGGGAATACTCCTTGTTTTAGTCTGGCTTTGTAAGGGGTACATTAAATGTATCCTACATCAAGACTGTCTTTAGCCCAGAGGGGGTGGTCCTGTGGAAATGGGAGAGGGACTTCAGTTTTGAAAGAACAGTGATAATGCTATGGCTACTCCCCCTCTTCAAGTCAAGAAATTTTCAATTTCTAAGACTCCTATTAAATCTCTTCCCAAAAAATTTACCGGGCATGAAGGTATTATCCTGAGTGAATGGTGTAAGAGTACAGTTCCAGTGACAAAGTCACTCACTATCAAGGATCGTATCTGCCGATGAGGTAGCTTCCTCTTGGCCTATTTGAGTGGTTGGGGGTCCCTGTTTCCTTCATGTACTTTATGTCCCACTCAGGGTCCCCTGTGTACCATGGGAAAGCTTTCATATCCCCTAAACAGAGTCCCCTGACCATATCCATATGGAATTGGTCATTTGCACCTGTGTTTGGGAAGGGTGAGCTACTATACCAGTGATGGTGAACCTTGGCAGCCCAGATGTTTTGGAACTACATTTCCCATGATGCTCAGCTACACTGCAGAGTGCCAGAGCTTCATGGGAAATGTAGTTCCAAAACATCTGGGGTGCCAATGTTCGCCATCACTGTACATACTTTCAGTCCATGCGGCTAGATCGTCTATGAAAGTATTTATCAAAAAATAATTTGTTCCACATACTCTGACCACATAGTCTTTACATGTCTCTCTGGGATTAGGTGGGGGGTAGTCTTTACTTTCTCCCTTGCCCATTCTTAATTTGGTTACAAACAACTTATACAAACTTACCAAAGGGTCGTTGTCTTACATTACAACACCCTCTTGCAATATACAACAATAATATAAGCTCTAAACAATATTCTTATTTAGCACAATATTCTCATTTTTATACAGCGATAGAAAGAAAAAGCAAAAAGGTTGGTAGAATTCCACTGATTGCCTGGCTGGCTCTTTTCCTTAAGAGCCTCTATTTTAAAATTTCAAATCAGTCTCCCAAAGGCTATTGCCTTAATGTGCTTGCCAAAAGCACGGCGGCAGTTTGTAATTTTGCACTATACAAGGATGTGGTATTGTCAGAGCCAAGGCAAGAAGAACAGCGTCAACAAAGCAGACACAATTCACGTACCGCAGATGATCATCGCATTCTACGCGCTGCCACCACTGTAAGGGTTAAGTCTACTTAGACCTGGACAATCAGTGGAATTCTTTCGGAGCTCTTGAAGCATTCAGTGCACAAGACAAGCCATTTGAATGAATGCTTGCTTTTAATGGTAAGGATCGTACCTTTATACAAATTATGGACAAAGAATATTGAACAAAGAAAAGGAGGGAGGGAGGACAGAATTCATCACATGACAAATAATTCCTATGTTGCGGAGGTTAAGGCGGCAGGATTTAGCCAGTGATTGGATGTGGGGGCTGAAGGAGAGGTCAGAGTCAAGGGTTACACCCAGTACCCTGGCATATGTTAAAGGACCAATGGTTGTGCTGTTGATCTTAATGGTAAAGTGATGGGGGGGACCGGGAAGGAGGAAATATAACGAGCTCAGTTTTAGAAAGATTGAGTTTGAGAAAGTGGTGTGACATCCATACCGATATGTCATTCAGTAAGTTTGAGATCCGAGAGGAGATCAAGGGGGTGAGTTGAGGAGTGAAGAGATAGATCTGGGTGTCATCAGCGTAGAGGTGGTATTGGAAGCCATGGGAGGTTATCAGCTGGCCCAGGGAAGAGGTATAGAGCGAGAATAGGAGGGGCCCAAGGACTGAGCCTTGGGGTACCCCAACAGAAAGAGGAAGAGGAGCAGAGGAGATGGAGTTGTAAGTGAAGGAGGAGAAAGAGTTAACATGACTAAAACTTTAAAATAGCTGACAGAGGAATATCTTCATTTAGGGTCTTGTTTGTCAGGATGACCACAGGATAGATAAGGTCTGGTAAGAACTGGTTTTGAAATTATGTCTTCAGACAAAGTCAGAACGTCATCATTAAATAGTTTAAATGATGTTTTTAGATAATATCAACCGTCAGCTAAAATACTAGTTTAGACTATGTATGAGATGCTATATGTTTATATAGGAATTATGTGTCATGTGATGAACTCTGTCCTCCCCCTCCTTTTCTTTGTGCAATATTCTTTGTCCATAATTTGTGTAAAGGTATGATCCTTACCATTAAAAGCGTGTCTTGTGCATTGAATGCTTCCGGAGCTCCGAAAGAATTCCACTGATTGTCCAGGTCTTAACCCTTACAGTAAGTGACACTGAAAGTGCGCTGAGACAGGTAGGAGGAGAACCATGAAGAATCACGGAGGCCAAGGGAGTGTGGTTTGCTGAGGAGGAGCAGGTGGTCAACTGTGTCGAAGGCAGCAGAGAGGTCTAAGAGTATGAGTATGGAGTAGTGCCCATTGGTTTTAGCAGTTAGTAGGTCATTGGTGAGTTTTAGTAGGGCAGTTTCAGTGGAATGTTGTGGACAGAAGCCGCAATGTAGGGGGTCGAGAAGGTTGTTGTCCGTGAGGTAGCGACTCATTCGGTCATGGACAAGGCGTTTGAGGCAAATGGGAGCAGGGAGATGGGTCTTGAGTTATTCAAACAAATTTATATATATATATCCTTACATCAGGGTCCCCAGAGAGCCCCCCCTTACATCAGGGTCTCCAGAGAGCCCCCCCCTTACATCAGGGTCTCCAGAGAGCCCCCCCTTACATAAGGGTCCCAAGAGAGACGCCCCCCTTATATCAGGATCCTCAGAGGGCCCCTTCCTTATATCAGTGTCCCCAGAAAGCCCCCCCCTTACATCAGGGTCCCCCGACAGCCGCCCCCCCTTCCAGAGGTTCCCCTTACCTGGCTGGTCTCCGCTGTGCACCTCCAACCCGCAGCACATCTCTGTACCTCCCACCTGGGGAGATGTGGGAGGCGGCGATCAGCAGCTCTATGGTGTCCAAGGGCAGAGGGATCTTCCTGGGGCTAGTAGTTCTCCTCCCAAGTGTATACAGTGGAGAGGGGAGGTGCCTGTGACCTGGGTATGTATCAGCAAGAGTGTACAAGCAGAGGGGCTCACTCTGAACAGTGAAACTGATACATACCCGGGTCAGAAGCCCCTCCCCTCTCCACTGTATACACTCCGGAGGAGAACTACTAGCCCCAGGGAGATCCCGCCACCTGTGGACAACATAGAGCTGCTGATCGTCTCCTCCAACCTCCCCCCACTGCATTCTAAACGGACAGCCAGGGTCTTGGGTGCGCCCCCCCCCCCCCTACAGTGGCAGAACAGCAAGGCCCAGTCGACTGCTGCAACCGTTATGTTCCGCCACTGAGTAAAAGATATAACACCGACATGTCATAAAAATAAAAAAAATACATTTAAATACAAAACAAAACAGAATCACTGAGTTGGAAAAAGGATCACCCCCCTTCAGTAACAAAATGTGATTTTAAAAATGGGGTGATTCTTTTCTATACCCACTGGGTGTGTACATATATTTGTGCTTTAGGTTTATATATCACTTCTATATCACAAATACTGTATTTCTTATATATTCTAATTTTAGGTATAGTATATATTCTAAGTTCATGTAAGTGATACCTAATATTAGAATACAATAAATAAATAGAATACATGATAAATACAGTGCATCTAGAAAGTATTCAGAGCGCTTCACTTTTTCCCATTTTTTTTCCCCACAGCATCTGCCTGCAGCTAACAAAAATCACTTCCTTAGTATTACAATGTTTTCTCTGATACAAAAATACCAAATGTATATGATAGATACAGTATGTCAGATAAAAGTGATACATAAGCTCAGAGTATGGGAAATATAAATGATACATAAACTTAGAATAGATCACTTCTATACTGTATTGATCATATATATTTTGCTGTTTATGTATCACAGAGAAAATATTGTAATCGGCTGCAGGCAGATGATGTGAATTGCAGGAAGAGGCAGATTCCCTCCTCTCACAGTGTAGTGGTTACAGTCTCTGCCTTTCATCTGGGAGTCTGAGCGTTCGAACCCCCATCTCCTCCTCCTCCTCCTCCTCTGCAAGTGGTCCTAACATTGCAGCCCGCTCCATGCCTGCTGTGTATTTACATGCTTGCTAGAGTAACATTGGATCAAGTGCCCGGTTTCTCTTTCTGTGAAATTGCGGTTCCACCGGTCCATTGACATTTTCACCTTGATCTGTGATTTGTCGCCAATTTAAAAGCGAATGAATGTGTGAAAAATGTCCTCTTGTAAAATGTACTATATGTCATTTTCAGGCTGAGTTCATCTTTGTGGGAAGTAATCTCAGGCATGGAGCTCATCCATGCTCACCCTACAGTCAGAGAAATGTGAAAAAAAAAGTGAGTTACATCCAATTATTAAATAGCTAAAAAAAGTTTAGGCATTAAAAATATATATATTTATACATACTATAATGTCCCCATGAATTATAACTCTAGTTTTTCTGTTCCAATCTTTAAATTAAGATTTAAAATAGTAATAGAACATCGAAAGTAAACAAAGACAGAAGTAGAACCATCAGCATAGGCAGTATATGAACAGTGACAACCATAACATATATGAAGAATGGGGGGGGTCCAACCGCAGACCCAGAAAAAGTCCATAGGTATGAGAGATTACACTTATACCTCTAGTTTTTATTTTAGCTGTAAGTGAGGGGTGTCCAAACTATCTAAACAAAGGGCCAGTTTACTGTCCTTCAGACTTTAGAGAGGTTGGACTGTGGCCATTAGGAGCATCAATGAGAATAAAACAATCGTTGGCATCAGTGGAAAGAAGGGTGCCCCATCGTTGGCGTCAGTGGAAAGAATGGTCCCCATCGTTGGCGTCAGTGGAAAGAATGGTGCCTCATCATTGGCATCAGTGGAAAGAATGGTGCCCTATCGTTTTGGCGTCAGCAGAAAGAATGGTGCCCCATCATTGGCGTCAGTGAAAAGAATGGTCCCCTATGGTTGGCGTCAGTGGAAAAAATGGTGCCCCATCGTTGGTGTCCGTGGAAAGAATGGTGCTCCATCGGTTTGGTGTCTGTGGAAAGAATGGTGCCCCATCGTTTTGGCATCAGTGGAAAGAATGGTGCCCTATCGTTGGCGTCAGTGGAAAGAATGGTGCCTCATCATTGGCATCAGTGGAAAGAATGGTCCCCAATCGTTGGCGTCAGTGGAATAAATGATGCCCCATCGTTTGCGTCCGTGGAAAGAATGGTGCCCCATTGTTTTGGCGTCTGTGGAAAGAATGGTGCCCCATCGTTGGCGTCAGTGAAAAGAATGGTGCCCCATCATTGGCATCAGTGGAAAGAATGTTGCCCCATCGTTGGCGTCCATGGAAAGAATGGTGCCCCAACATTGGCATCTGTGGAAAGAATGGTGCCCTATCTTTGGTGTCCGTGGAAAGAATAGTGCCCCATCGTTGGTGTCCGTGGAAAGAATGGTGCCCCATCGCTGGCGTCAGTGGAAAGAATGGTGCCCCATTGTTGGCGTCTGTGGAAACAATGGTGCCCCATTGTTGGTGTCTGTGGAAAGAATGGTGCCCCATAGATGTGTCACTGGAAGGAATAGAGCCCCATCTTTGGTGACAGTGTAAAAATAGTGCCCCATTGATGGTGTCACAGGGAAAAATTGTGCCCCATTGATGGTGTCACAGGGAAAAATTGTGCCCCTTCCTTGGTAACAGTGAAAGGTAAAGGCCATCTAAAGGCAAGCAAAGGGTCAAATCCAGCCCATGAACCACCATTTGGAGGCCACTGCTATAATAAACCACTTGCCAACCACCCAACTGTAAATGTACATCATTTACAGTTTAATACCGGGGGTTATGGCTGCAGCTAGATGCCGCAAGATCACTTTTAGAAGCAGCGGGAGAGGTGAAGCCATCCACCTAAGAACCCCCCCCCCCCTTTTCCTCCCACGCTTCCCGGGCTAATGCTACTGATCGGTAGCTCTGGGAACCATCCAACATCGACAGGGTTTTTCTATAGAGATAAGTGGTGGCTAGATGGCCACCGCTCATCTCTATGTCCTTGGAGGACCAGAGCCACGATGACATCCCTTCCGATTCTCGGGCCATTTAAATATGATTTTTTTTTTCTTAAAAACAAAAGTTTTTTGTTTTTTTTTTTGATCTTTTGCTTTTAAGGGTAGGATAGATTTGGGGACCCCAGATCTCTCCATAAAGAGGACCTGTCATGCTATATTATGGCAAGGGATGTTTACTGCAACGGAACCCGTACTCAAGAAGAGTCTGTCCACCGTAAAAGATTCTTTTGTCTGGTACCCACACGATCCAAGATCCCTTAGCCCACCCAGTCACTTGTCGAAGCATCAATGTAGGGTGAAAACATAAGACTGTTTATGTAAACACAGGTACAAAGATATACACTCAGAGGACAACCCCCCTTCTTTGCATAAAGACACAGGGTGGGGTACACTTCACCTCCTCCAGTAACAAGACACACAGGTGTATTCAACTTTCCAACAGTAGACCGTCCTATCAGCAGGGAGGGCTGTTGGAGGAATTCCCCCCTCCTTTTACATAAAGACACAGCGTAACAAGAGACACACAGACAGGAGGGGCTGCTGGAGAATTCCCCCCTCCCAGCTAATCCACATACACTTATACATCCCATAATAGGTTGCTCCCAAGGCAGACAGAAACAGTAGAACAATGGGATACAGCCACACCTCAAACAATCTAGCAGTCTGAAAGGTGAAATTATTTATCTTCATATTTTCTTGAGGGATTCAGAAATTTTAATGTCCCAAGTGAAAGAGCCCCTTTATTCTTTCAGCACGAACCACACATATAGAACCCAGGATAACAGGGGTAAAAGGACATGCTGAGTCTGGTGTGGTTGTACTGGGAGTCGGGTTAGGCAGACTCAACTGGGGTTCTCGGTCACCCTGTGCCCCTAATAGACACAGGTTGACTTACACATAGGAGGGGCCTGGGGGAGCTGTCCAAGGTAAGCTGGGTTCCACTGCCCAAAGTGACTCCCGTCACATTTACTTTCCTTGCGATAGCAATAATGTGACAAAAAAATTTAACCACCGCCATTTTATTCTCTAAGGTCACTGCTAAAAAAAATATATATATAATGTTTGGGGTTCTTGTCTAAGAACTTGTAAGCAACAAATGTCAGAAAAAGGCCTGGTCAGCAAGTGGTAAAGGTATCTTCTACAAAGAAAATATACCTATAAATACTTGTTTCTATTTGGGATGAGCTATACTTGCTTAGAACCTGCTGTCACTGCTCTCTCAATGCAAGTCTGTTGTCCAACAGGTAGGTACACTATATTACCAAAAATATTGGGACGCCTACCTTTACACGCACATGAACTTTAATGGCATCCCAGTCTTTGTCCGTAGGGTTCAATATTGAGTTGGCTCCGCCCTTTACAGCTATAACAGTTTAAACTTTTCTGGGAAGGCCGTCCACAAGGTTTAGGAGTGTGTCTATGGGAATGTTTGACCATTCTTCCAGAAGAGCATTTGTGAGGTCAGGCACTGATGTCGGACGAGAAGGCCTGGCACTGATGTCGGGCGAGAAGCAAGATCCATAAAGACATGGATGAGCGAGTTTGGGGTGGAGGAACTTAACTGGCCTTCACAGAGTCTTGACCTCAACCCGATAGAACACCTTTGGGATGAATTACAGCGGAGACTGCAAGCCAGACCTTCTCATCCAACATCAGTGCCTGACCTCACAAATACTCTTCTGGAAGAACGGTCAAACATTCCCATAGACACACTCCTAAACCTTGTGGACGGCCTTCCCAGAAGAGTTGTTATAGCTGCAAAGGGTGGGCCAACCAGTGGCAGCTGGTGCTCAAAATTTGGGGGGGGGGCGCAAAATAGTTTTGAAAAAAAATCATCAATTGCAGCCACTGTGCCCTCAAATGCTGCCACTGTGCCATCAATTGCAGCCACTGTACCAAACGCTGCCACTGTGCTCATTAAACACTGGACTGTGCCATTAAACGCTGCCACTATACCCATCAAATGCTGCCACTGTGCCATTAAACGCAGCCACTGTGCCCATCAAATGCTGCCACTGTGCCATCAAACGCTGCCAGTGGGCCCATCATTTGCTGCCAATGTGCCCATCAAATGCTGCCAGTGTGCCCATCATTTGCTGCCAATGTGCCCATCAAATGCTGCCAATGTGCCCATCAAATGCTGCCAGTGTGCCCATCATTTGCTGCCAATGTGCCCATCAAATGCTGCCAGTGTGCCCATAATTTGCTGCCAATGTGCCCATCAAATGCTGCCAGTGTGCCCATAATTTGCTGCCAATGTGCCCATCAAATGCTGCTAGTGTGCCCTTGAATCCCCCAGTGTGACACCCGCTCGCCGTCTGGCCGGCACTTATCCTGTCTTGGTGGGGCAGCGGGCGACGAGCGGAGTCCTCCATGTGTCTCCTGCCATCCTCATCTCCTGTCCTCTGCTCCTGATAGGCGTCCAATAGCGGCGCCTGTCATTTCAGCTAATCGGGTGACAGGTAACAGACCCGAGCACCTGATTGGCGGAGAGGCGGTTTAGTGTTAGGAAAGCGAATAGTCATTCACTTTTCTAACACAGCTGGGTGCTCGCAGGTCACTTTTTTGAAGCCTATTAGCGCCTACGGCTCTAATCAGGTGCTTCAAAAACACCCCCCCCCCCCCGCCGCTGTTATTCAGGCACCCTGCACCCGAAAAGGGGCCGGGCGCCTGAATAGGGGTGGCAGTGGTGGCCATAGATAGATTCATGCATTGCATGAATCTATCTATTGGTGATAGAGAGGGTGGCTGAAGTTAGGGGGGCGGCGCCCCTGCGTCCCTTAATGCACGGGCCGCCACTGGGGCAACCCAATATTGAACCCTACGGACTAAGACTGGGAGGCCATTAAAGTTCATGTGTGTGTAAAGGCAGGCGACCCAATACTTTTGGTAATATAGTGTATATTCAGCTGTAATTAATTGACAATCATCTAATTACGAATGTATGAAATTTGCATTGGTTAGAATGACTAGAAAGGGTCGTATCCCTTTAAGATCTGGGCGTTCGCTCCTCTACGTTTATCTTGGTATCTCAAAGTCCATTTCTTCTTGGAGGTGAGTATAGATCAGAGACTGAGAAGAGGGTTCCATGCTATGGACCGGCTCGCTGTGATCTGCGCCGTGCTCACTGTGGCGGGTCAGTAGAAGTTTTGCTTTTATCCTTCTATTCACATCACTGCTTTAAAATGTGTGACCAACCCTGCAGGGAATAATATGTATATGTAGTAAAAGTGGGTATAAAGCTTTCGTCCAATGATAGACCTCTAATAATAAAGCATAGCCCGGTGTTTTGCTGGTGAGTAGAGTAATCCTCCCAGTCACAATCAGTCTGACGCTGAAGGATTGCATTCCTCTTCTCTCAGCTATTTACAACTTGCCTTGTATTCGTTTCCCAGAAAGCGAGGCGTTCTGTGAATGAATGACAAGTCCACTTTACTCCATTCACAGAACACCTATGATTGCGGGAAAACACAAATACAGTTTAGAATGCAGCTGGAGCCTCAAAAAAAAAAATGTTCAGGTTTAAAGAGGATTTTCAGTGTGTGTGTGTGTATATATATATATATAATTTCATGCAGCTTAATTCTTTATTGTAAAAGCAAACTTTGGAGGGTGTTTTATCTCTAATGATTCAGACGGTGTAAAGTGCTCAAATGACATTAAAGCGGAAGTAAACCCGTAGTTTTAACAGTTTCAAAAACAGTTACATTTGCGGCACGTGCCAGGAATGTAACTTTTACATTGGTTGTGCCAGTGGCGGCTGGTACTCAGAAATTTGGGGGGGGGGGGGGGGCGCAAACAAACGGAAAAATTCTGAAAGAAAAAACATCAATTGCAGCGCCACTGTGCCCATCGATTGCAGCGCCACTGTGCCCATCAATTGCAGCCACTGTGCCCATCAATTGCAGCCACTGTGCCCATCAAATACAGCGCCACTGTGCCCATCAATTACAGCCTCACTGTGCCCATCATATGCAGCCAGTGTGCCCATCAATTGCAGCCAGTGTGCCCATCAATTGCAGCGCCACTGTGCCCAACAATTGCAGCCACTGTGCCGATCAATTGCAGCCTCACTGTGCCCATCAATTGCAGCCACTGTGTCCATCAATTGCAGCCACTGTGTCCATCAATCGCAGCGCCACTGTACCCATCAATTGCAGCGCCACTGTGCCCATCAATTGCAGCCTCACTGTGCCCATCATTTGCAGCCACTGTGTCCATCAATTGCAGCCACTGTGTCCATCAATCGCAGCGCCACTGTACCCATCAATTGCAGCGCCACTGTGCCCATCAATTGCAGCCTCACTGTGCCCATCAATTGCAGCGCCATTGTGCCCATCAATTGCAGCCACTGTGCCCATCAATTGCAGCCACTGTGCCCATCAAATACAGCGCCACTGTGCCCATCAATTGCAGCGCCACTGTGCCCATCAATTGCAGCACCACTGTGTCCATCAATTGCAGTGCCACTATGCCCATCAATTGTAGTGCCACTGTGCCCATCAATTGTAGTGCCACTGTGTCCATCAATTGCAGCCACTGTGCCCATCAATTGCAGCACCACTGTGTCCATCAATTGCAGCCACTGTGCCCATCAATTGCAGCCACTGTGACCATCAATTGCAGCCACTGTGCCCATCAATTGCAGCCACTGTGCCCATCAATTGCTGCGCCACTGTGTCCATCAATTGCATCCACTGTGCCCATCAATTGCAGCCACTGTGTCCATCAAATACAGCGCCACTGTGCCCATCAATTGTAGCCACTGTGCCCATCAATTGCAGCCTCACTGTGCCCATCATATGCAGCCAGTGTGCCCATCAATTGCAGCCTCACTGTGCCTATCAATTGCAGCCACTGTGTCCATCAATTGCAGCGCCACTGTACCCATCAATTGCAGCGCCACTGTGCCCATCAATTGCAGCCTCACTGTGCCCATCAATTGCAGCGCCATTGTGCCCATCAATTGCAGCCACTGTGCCCATCAATTGCAGCCACTGTGCCTATCAAATACAGCGCCACTGTGCCCATCAATTGCAGCGCCACTCTGCCCATCAATTGCAGCGCCACTGTGCCCATCAATTGCAGCGCCACTGTGTCCATCAATTGCAGCACCACTGTGCCCATCAATTGTAGTGCCACTGTGCCCATCAATTGTAGTGCCACTGTGTCCATCAATTGCAGCCACTGTGCCCATCAATTGCAGCCACTGTGCCCATCAATTGCAGCTCCACTGTGTCCATCAATTATAGCCACTGTGCCCAACAATTGCAGCCACTGTGCCCATCAATTGCAGCCTCACTGTGCCCATCAATTGCAGCCACTGTGTCCATCAATTGCAGCCACTGTGTCCATCAATTGCAGCCACTGTGTCCATCAATCGCAGCGCCACTGTACCCATCAATTGCAGCGCCACTGTGCCCATCAATTGCAGCCTCACTGTGCCCATCAATTGCAGCGCCATTGTGCCCATCAATTGCAGCCACTGTGCCCATCAATTGCAGCCACTGTGCCCATCAAATACAGCGCCACTGTGCCCATCAATTGCAGCGCCACTGTGCCCATCAATTGCAGCACCACTGTGTCCATCAATTGCAGCGCCACTATGCCCATCAATTGTAGTGCCACTGTGCCCATCAATTGTAGTGCCACTGTATCCATCAATTGCAGCCACTGTGTCCATCAATTGCAGCCACTGTGCCCATCAATTGCAGCACCACTGTGCCCATCAATTGCAGCACCACTGTGTCCATCAATTGCAGCCACTGTGCCCATCAATTGCAGCCACTGTGCCCATCAATTGCAGCCACCGTGCCCATCAATTGCAGCCACTGTGCCCATCAATTGCTGCGCCACTGTGTCCATCAATTGCATCCACTGTGCCCATCAATTGCAGCCACTGTGTCCATCAAATATAGCGCCACTGTGCCCATCAATTGCAGCCACTGTGCCCATCAATTGCAGCCTCACTGTGCCCATCATATGCAGCCAGTGTGCCCATCAATTGTAGCCTCACTGTGCCTATCAATTGCAGCCACTGTGTCCATCAATTGCAGCGCCACTGTACCCATCAATTGCAGCGCCACTGTGCCCATCAATTGCAGCCTTACTGTGCCCATCAATTGCAGCGCCATTGTGCCCATCAATTGCAGCCACTGTGCCCATCAATTGCAGCCACTGTGCCTATCAAATACAGCGCCACTGTGCCCATCAATTGCAGTGCCACTCTGCCCATCAATTGCAGCGCCACTGTGCCCATCAATTGCAGCGCCACTGTGTCCATCAATTGCAGCACCACTGTGCCCATCAATTGTAGTGCCACTGTGCCCATCAATTGTAGTGCCACTGTGTCCATCAATTGCAGCCACTGTGCCCATCAATTGCAGCCACTGTGCCCATCAATTGCAGCTCCACTGTGTCCATCAATTATAGCCACTGTGCCCAACAATTGCAGCCACTGTGCCCATCAATTGCAGCCTCACTGTGCCCATCAATTGCAGCCACTGTGTCCATCAATTGCAGCCACTGTGTCCATCAATCGCAGCGCCACTGTACCCATCAATTGCAGCGCCACTGTGCCCATCAATTGCAGCCTCACTGTGCCCATCAATTGCAGCGCCATTGTGCCCATCAATTGCAGCTACTGTGCCCATCAATTGCAGCCACTGTGCCCATCAAATACAGCGCCACTGTGCCCATCAATTGCAGCGCCACTGTGCCCATCAATTGCAGCACCACTGTGTCCATCAATTGCAGCGCCACTATTCCCATCAATTGTAGTGCCACTGTGCCCATCAATTGTAGTGCCACTGTGTCCATCAATTGCAGCCACTGTGTCCATCAATTGCAGCCACTGTGCCCATCAATTGCAGCACCACTGTGTCCATCAATTGCAGCCACTGTGCCCATCAATTGCAGCCACTGTGCCCATCAATTGCAGCCACTGTGCCCATCAATTGCAGCCACTGTGCCCATCAATTGCTGCGCCACTGTGTCCATCAATTGCATCCACTGTGCCCATCAATTGCAGCCACTGTGTCCATCAAATATAGCGCCACTGTGCCCATCAATTGCAGCCACTGTGCCCATCAATTGCAGCCTCACTGTGCCCATCATATGCAGCCAGTGTGCCCATCAATTGCAGCCTCACTGTGCCTATCAATTGCAGCCACTGTGTCCATCAATTGCAGCGCCACTGTACCCATCAATTGCAGCGCCACTGTGCCCATCAATTGCAGCCTCACTGTGCCCATCAATTGCAGCGCCATTGTGCCCATCAATTGCAGCGCCATTGTGCCCATCAATTGCAGCGCCATTGTGCCCATCAATTGCAGCCACTGTGCCCATCAATAGCAGCCACTGTGCCTATCAAATACAGCGCCACTGTGCCCATCAATTGCAGCGCCACTCTGCCCATCAATTGCAGCACCACTGTGCCCATCAATTGCAGCGCCACTGTGTCCATCAGTTGCAGCACCACTGTGTCCATCAGTTGCAGTGCCACTGTGCCCATCAATTGTAGTGCCACTGTGCCCATCAATTGCAGCCACTGTGCCCATCAATTGCAGCCACTGTGCCCATCAATTGCAGCTCCACTGTGTCCAATTATAGCCACTGTGCCCATCAATTGCAGCCACTGTGCCCATCAATTGCAGCCACTGTGTCCATCAAATACAGCGCCACTGTGCCCATCAATGGCAGTGCCAGTGTGTCCATCAATTGCAGCACCACTGTGCCCATCAATTGCAGCCACTGTGCCTATCAATTGCAGCCTCACTATGCCCATCATATGCAGCCAGCGTGCCCATCAATTGCAGCCACTGTGCCCATAAATTGCAGCGCCACTGTGCCCATCAATTGCAGTGCCACTGTGCCCATCAATTGCAGCCACTGTGCCCATCAATTGCAGCCTCACTGTGCCCATCAATTACAGCCACTGTGTCCATCAATTGCAGCGCCACTGTACCCATCAATTGCAGTGCCACTGTGCCCATCAATTGCAGCCTCACTGTGCCCATCAATTGCAGTGCCATTGTGCCCATCAATTGCAGCCACTGTGCCCATCAATTGCAGCCACTGTGCCTATCAAATACAGCGCCACTGTGCCCATCAATTGCAGCGCCACTCTGCCCATCAATTGCAGCGCCACTCTGCCCATCAATTGCAGCGCCACCGTGTCCATCAATTGCAGCGCCACTGTGCCCATCAATTGTAGTGCCACTGTGTCCATCAATTGTAGTGCCACTGTGTCCATCAATTGCAGCCACTGTGCCCATCAATTGCAGCCACTGTGCCCATCAATTGTAGTGCCACTGTGTCCATCAATTGCTGCCACTGTGCCCATCAATTGCAGCCACTGTGCCCATCAATTGCAGCTCCACTGTGTCCATCAATTATAGCCACTGTGCCCATCAATTGCAGCCACTGTGCCCATCAATTGCAGCCACTGTGTCCATCAAATACAGCGCCACTGTGCCCATCAATTGCAGTGCCATTGTGTCCATCAATTGCAGCGCCACTGTGCCCATCAATTGCAGCCACTGTGCCTATCAATTGCAGCCTCACTATGCCCATCACATGCAGCCAGTGTGCCCATAAATTGCAGCGCCACTGTGCCCATCAATTGCAGTGCCACTGTGCCCATCAATTGCAGCCACTGTGCCCATCAATTGCAGCCTCACTGTGCCCATCATATGCAGCCAGTGTGCCCATCACATGCAGCCAGTGTGCCCATCATATGCAGCCACTGTGACCCCCTGCCCGCCCGCTGTCTGACCGGCACTTACCCCATCCTGGTGGTGGGTCAGGCAGCGGGTGACGGCGGCGAGCTGTGGGACATGCAGCGGGTCAAGCAACGGCTCCTGTATGTCTCCATGGTTCCTGTGCGCCTCTTCTTCCATTCCGCTAGGCATCCAATAGAGATGCCTGTGCCTTCAGCCAATCAGGTGACGGGTATTAGACCCGCGCTTCCTGATTGGCGGAGAGGCGGTTCAGTGTTAGAAAAGCAAATATTCATTTGCTTTTCTAACACACCTGGGTGGGCTCCGAGCTCAATGCTCTGCTCTGGTTTTTTGAAGCCTAATAGAGTCTACGGCTCTAATCAGGTGCTTCAAAAAAACACCCCCGCCACTGGAATTCAGGCGCCCGGTGTCCGAAAAGGGGCCGGACACCTGAATAGGTGGTGGCTACAGCGGCCATGGATAGATTCATGCTATTCATTTATAAATAGGATGAAAGGTTTAGCTCTGGGAAACACTTTTTGAAAGAAAAAAATGTATAAAAGTTTCAGCTTCAGTTTTTCTAAAACTAAAGATCAGACTAAAATAAGGTGGAAAGTGGGACAGAGGGACTTTGTTCCGAATCAGGGACAGTCCCTCAAAATCAGGAACAGTTGGGAGCTGTGAGGGAGTATACTGTCTGTTACATTATCTGAGAATGGGGGAGAGAAACCTGTAATTCAGACTGCCTTTCAGTCCCCCCGTCAGTAGGGGGGGTAGTCCCATCATTGGCGTCAGGGGGGGGATAGTTATCCCCCCCGTCATTGGCATCCGTGGGAGGGAATAGTGCCCCATCATTGGCGTCCGTGGGAGGGAATAGTGCCCCATCTTTGTCGTCCGTGGGAGGGAATAGTGCCCGTCATTGGCGTCTGTGGGAGGGAATAGTGCCCCGTCATTGGCGTCCATGGGAGGGAGTAGTGCCCCGTCATTGGTGCCGTGGGAGGGAATAGTGCCCCGTCATTGGGAGGGAATAGTGCCCCATCATTGGCATCCACGGGAGGGAATAGTGCCCTGTCATTGGTGCCGTGGAAGG
This sequence comes from Lithobates septentrionalis, assembly GCA_037952835.1. Taxonomy (NCBI): domain Eukaryota; kingdom Metazoa; phylum Chordata; class Amphibia; order Anura; family Ranidae; genus Lithobates; species Lithobates septentrionalis. The sequence goes on along the minus strand of JBBDGP010002681.1, from coordinate 84,463 downwards.
GAATAGTGCCCCGTCATTGGCCTCCATGGGAGGGAATAGTGCCCCCGTCATTGGCGTCCATGGGAGGGAATAGTGCCCCCGTCATTGGCGTCCGTGGGAGGGAATAGTGCCCCCGTCATTGGCGTCCATGGGAGGGAATAGTGCCCCGTCATTGGCGTCCGTGGGAAGGAATAGTGCCCCCGTCATTGGCGTCCGTGGGAGGGAATAGTGCCCCGTCATTGGCGTCCGTGGGAGGGAATAGTGCCCCCGACATTGGCATCTGTGGGAGGAAATAGTGCCCCTGTCATTGGCATCCATGGGAGGAAATAGTGCCCCCGTCTTTGGCATCTGTGGGAGGAAATAGTGCCCCGTCATTGGCGTCCGTGAGAGGGCATAGTGCCCCCATCATTGGCATCCATGGGAGGAAATAGTGCCCCTGTCATTGGCGTCCATGAGAGGAAATAGTGCCCCCATCATTGGCATCCATGGGAGGAAATAGTGCCCCTGTCATTGGCGTCCATGAGAGGGAATAGTGCCCTCATCATTGGCATCCATGGGAGGGATTAGTGCCCCCCGTCATTGGCGTCCGTGAGAGGGAATAGTGCCCCCATCATTGGCATCCATGGGGGGGAATAGTGCCCCCATCATTGGCATCCATGGGAGGGAATAGTGCCCCCATCATTGGCGTCTGTGGGAGGAAATAGTGCCCTATCATTGGCGTCCATGGGAGGGAATAGTGCCCCCATCATTGGCGTCTGTGGGAGGAAATAGTGCCCTGTCATTGGCGTCCATGGGAGGGAATAGTGCCCCCGTAGTGCAATTAAACACTTTTTATATAATATTTTTCTAGAGCTACATGTTAGGCCAGAAAGACAACTGAGGAAAGATGGGGCATCTGGTTCCATAAGAGGGATCGTCCTTCCCAATGAGAGGGACAAGTGAGATCTATGCTGCTTCAGTCCAAAAACCATCAAACATTACAAGGGAGGGAACCGGAACCAACCTTGAATCCACCGCCCAGTATCCAACTGACTTCACCAGTTCTTGTAGGACATCACAGAGGATGGGAGAGATCAGGAACAGGGCTGGTCTACTAGGCGTGGAATCAATTCTACATATACAGATTTACAGAAAGCCTTCAGTCCTGGAAAATAAAAGGAAAACACAAGCATACCCATGTAAGGCATGTCAGGTCCCAACATTTAGTACATCTCTGCAATAGTTGTCTCCTTACAAATACTAACGTATAGACAAAATAACTGCCGGAAATCCAGAGAGTTACTAGCTTCATGCAGTAAGCTGACAAAGCTGCACTGAAATCCCAAGCAACGTCAGCCATGACCAAGTGCCCCCCGCTAGACTATGGAACTTTTCCAACCTGCTTTTGAGAGGAGGAGGGGTTTGTGTTCCTAATACTGCCTGTTCTAATACAACATCGATCGTCCATAAACGGTTGTCACCGGGGCTGCCGTAGTGGGTAGAGTTGGCCTTCCTGTACCAGTCCTCTGTTCTTTAAGGGGCCCAGGGGCAGAGGGGACTCTGAATACCTTTTGAATGCATGCACAGTAAATCCATGGGCCATGGTTCCCAGTAAATACCCCCCTCAGGAACCTTTCCATACCCTACACAGTCCTTATGAGGTCATCATGTATGAATGCATTATTGAACAAGGTTAATGCAAAGTTTTTTTGGGGTTTTTTTGCCCCACAGATTCCCTGGTAGTGACCTCATACGCACCGCAAGCTGCATCGCTGCTGCACCACGATGTATTATTGTGCTGCGAGTTCTCCCATCCTGAACCCATCGCCCTGAGCGATATCGGAGTGATATGGAATGTGAAACGTGGCAGTTCAGGACAACCGGTTTACAAGTTCGATGGGCACAATGCCACCGCTGAGAGGTCGGGAAGTTCCATAGATTTCACCTCACTGCCAATGGGGAACGCATCTCTGCATCTGCCCAACCTGACCCTGGAGGATGCGGGGGAATACACCTGTACTGTATTTGTCTCCACGCACGCCGGCAAAGCTACGCTTCTTCTGAAAGTGGCAGGTAACAGAATAGTTTGCAATGCTTTATCATGCAAGTTAAGCTAATTGATGCAATGGCCTGATATAAAAATGTCAGATCAGGATTCAAATAGGGAGCAAAGAGGCCAGATGGTAGTGCCAACAGGGGGCAAAGTAGTACAATGGTATTTAGAAGAAAGCAGGGGCAAAGGGGTGATACAGACTACAACAGTGGGGACCAAGTTAATCCACAGACCATAGTATGTTTAGGGGAGCCAGAAACAAGGAGAAATACTTACCTTAAATACACTCCAGCAAGCTCCCTATGTGACCAGGCCACAGTCCAAAGCTCACCTCTTCCACATATGATGCAGAGTCAATAGTCCTGCCACTGATGCAGAGGAACTGCCCACAGTTTCATGGAGGAGAAGTCTGCACTGGAGCCTGATGGAATAGGGTAAGTAGTACTCCTGCCTGTCCTTGTACACCCTAGAAATGGCCGTTTACCCTTTTGGCGTGGGGGGGACTCCACTGGTTTTTATTCCAGCATGCAGTTCAGGTTTTCATATTTTCAACACAGTAAATTAAAACATACCATCACTGACCTCTAGAGCTGCTGGCACTGTGACGCATCCTCAAAGTTGACAACCATGAAGTTGCATTTTTTTCAGCTTAGTGCATGCCATTACATTAAGGATGGCAAGCTGCCAAGTCACTACTGCCATAGAAAACAACGGGGGGATGACCTGAGATTCAGTGCCTCTTAACCATTAAAACATAAACTATAACTCGCGCTAGGTGAGGAAATTATATAATAATATCGTAAGACCGCAGCTGCTGTTGCAAAGGTACTAGAACCTTATAGATAGAATAGATAACAGCGCTAGCGGAATAATGACACAATGTGATAACTTGTAACACACTAAGAAAATAAAGTGCTAAGTGCTTGCAAAATAAATAATCAATAAACAAATAATATCGGCGCTAATAATGGTAGCGCAATGTGATCCCATATACCACACAAAAAAAAAAAATAATATATATATATATAATGCTTGGTGATTGCAATGGTGATAAAAAAGTGCTTCCAATCAGATGATATCCCCTCTTGTGACCCCACACATCAGAGTTATTGGACCCTCAGCTTTGCAGTCCAGGGGTCTAACTCGGCTTTAGAATCTTTGGGAGGTAAGAAACCGATATCAATTTCTCAGAGGTGATGGGTCTCAGCAGGATCCAGAATATTTAGGACATAACGAGGCAAAAGAGAGAGAGAAAATGCATGTGAAGTACCGCCAGTACACAAAACGCTGCGCTGCTAACGTGTGTCACTCACGAGACATCAGGCAAAGACAAGCATCAGCGTGTTTCTGGGGTTCGCACCATCCGCGTGCGTTCCACGGGAACCGGAAGTAGCGTCACTGGTTCACTATACCGGAAATTACGTTGACGCGTTTCGCCCCTCCTCCAGGGCGTCATCAAGGACATCACTTCCGGTATCGTAGGAAAGATTTATATATGTCTTGAAGTCCCCACCTCCCAGCATAATAGCCAATAGAGTGAAAGAAACCTACAGATGTCATTAAACACATACTTCCCTTTGGGATACATCACTTCCTGTCTATTGCCAAGTAGTGATAAACTTTATTGACACATGACAATTTAATAGACATACTAAAATATATATAAAATCTTAACCAGTAGCTGCTGGTGCTCAAAATTTTTTGGGGGCGCCCAAACGAACTGAAAAAAAAAACCATTATATGCAGCCACTCTGCCCATCATATGCCGCCTCTGTGCCCATCATATGCAGCCAACTGTGCCCCATCAATTGCAGCCACTGTGCCCATAATATGCAGTCACTGTGCCCAGCAAATTCAGCTAACTATGCCCCATCAATTGCAGCCACTGTGCCCAGCAAATTCAACCGACTGTGCCCATCAATTACAGCCTTGGTGCCCATAATATGCAGTCACTATGCCCAGCAAATGCAGCTTAGCTTTTTTCCAGCCTGAAAATCATTCCTTGGTAGATTACCTTGTACAGTACGTGGGTTTTTTTCCATGTTCCTGAACTAATACCCCTCAATCCATTTACAATATTTCTTATAGCCTGAGGTTTTTACTCTGCTGCTTTCTTACCCTATCAGTAGCAGGTGTCAGTGTAGACCAGAATACTGCCACAAAGAGGTAACCGTTTAGGTATTCTACATTTTACTTGTCGCCTGTCTTTTCACTTGCGTGGCTATAAAATCATTATAGTAACACTTTTTCAGGCATGTTTACCTATTAAAGTAATTGGGTGCACTTTAAACTTTTTTCCAATATTCCCAAATTTGTCGTTTATAAGCCTTAACGCTTTGCTTTCTCCAGCCTTGAAAACGGTTTTGGGCAAACCTTATCTACTACGTTCTATGAGTCTGTGGTCTTGCATGTTTAGTTTATATTTTGGTCACACCACTTCCATTACTATAGTTTTACTGGACAGTATCTGATCTCCTGCTTCTGCTGTTATCTATAGTTTTCCCGTAGTCCTTTATTTTGCATTTAATTCTATTCACAAGATGTTCACCATAGATGTTCACAACAGTATCATCTGCTCCCCTCTGAAAAGTTATCACTTGGACCGGATAGGCAAAATCTGCCAATGCCAAGATTTTTTCGTGACAACTGTATTAAGATTTCCATTACTTGTCTAGAGGAAGGAAGTATTATTTTTTTATAATGATTTGTTGGATGTTGTCTTCTCTGTCCAGCCCAGCCTTTTATGTTGCTCTCCCCAATGAATCCATCGCTGATGTTTGGAGAGTCAAAGACTTTTCTCTGTGACCTGACTGGCTTTTATCCGGAAGATCTGGAAATTTCATGGTTTAAGAGGAGCCAAGATGGAGAACTGGGTCTGTCCGAAAACATCTGCACAGGGCTTCCTGTTCTGGAGGACAACGGGACCTTTAGGGTCAGCAGCCAGATCTCTGCAGCATTTTCTGAAGATGATGCCGGTGTTTTTCTGATCTGTGAGGTCCGACACGAGTCTCTACGAAGTCCATTGAGAAGCAGCAGCACAGTTTATCTGATGGGTGAGTGAAAATGTGCAGCTTATCTGTTGGACAAATTAGATGGCAAGCAAAGTTAAGGTGCCTGTCTCTGTGCCTGTCTCTGTGCCTGTCTCTTATCAAAGCAGACAAGCCCTTGCACTTCATAGCTTGATGGTGGATTAAATGGTGGCCACATGCTTGGAAGTTTTGTGATCAAGTTGATCACATTTGCAAACAATTGAATAGTCATAACTTCCATTCCTGTTTTAGACAAAACTGGATCAAACTGTCTATCAACCAGGGCAGAATATTGATTGCGTTGCATTGATTGGCAGCACTGGGACTTTATGAATACAACTGTATTTTAATTGGTCAGATTGTGAGAATACATGGGGGGGAGGGAGGGCAAATGTGATCGATAAAATCATTCTTAAATATTGATTTTAACCCCCTTCTATGTGTGGCATATCGATTGAATAGGTTAGGTTGATTGCAGATCAATTATTCCTAGTGGAAGAAATCGGTCAAAAAAGAAACAGGTCATTGAAGCTTGTATGGTTATCATGTAGGAGATTGTACGATCGGACTGTATAGTGTATGGTCAGCTTTAGTAGTCATATAAGATATCATATAAACCCAAACCTCAGTGTGTTTTCTCCATTGTGGTCTGGTATAGATACAAAGTTATCTGTTCAGTAACAATGACTTGCTGTGCTCTGCCTGCGACTCTAATCGCTTTGCTTCAAGCTCTTTGTGCTACACAATTTTTCCCTTGTAAGATGAGAGGAAAGTTATTGTAGTCCTGTCCTATGGTTACAATGCAACTCCACCAGATGCAATACAGTGAGCCTCGTCACCCTAAGACTGTTTTACTTTGTCTTTTAAAATTAGTTTGCGGTTAAAGCAAGGAAACATAAAACATCTGTAATGTAGTAATATGCTTTACTAAGCAAATGCTGTACATATAAACTATCTACAATTAGATAAAAACGATAAAGACTGCAAGATGAACATGTACAAATGCACACGCTACCTAAACTTCCTAGCGAATGAGTATGAACAGTGGTCTGTGTACAATGGGAATATGCTTGTTGGCTCAGGTTATAGTAGCTTTATAATCGCCGTAGGCAACATAGACCCAAGGCTCTACTATGTGGGATTTTCTTTTTTAAAGTTACTTTGCAGTAAAGCAAGGAAGCAAAAACCCCTCTTTAGTATATTAAAGGAGTTTTAAAGGCAGAAGATTTTTTATCTTAATGCGTTCTATGCAATAAGATAAAAAGCCACCTGTGTGTAGCAGCCCCCCTAACACTTACCTGAGGTCCCCCTCTGTCCAGCAATGTCCACAAGTGTCTCAACCATCCGAGAGTCTCCTTCCTGATTGGCTGAGACACAGCAGTAGCGCCATTGGCTCCCGCTGCTGTCAGCTAGCCAATAAGGAGAGAGGGGAGGGGGCCGGATTGGGGCTCCGTGTCTGAATGGACACAGGGAGCTGTGACTCTGCTCGGGTGCCCCCATAGCATGCTGCTTGCTGTGGGGGCACTCAACAGGAGGGAGGGGCCAGGATCACAGAAGAGGGACCCGGGAAGAGGAGGATCCGGGCTGCTCTGTGCAAATCCACTGCAACAGAGCAGGTAAGTATAACATGTGTATTATTTTTATAGGAAAAAAATGAGACTTTACAATCACTTTAATGTGCTTTGCTGAAATGCTGTACTCACACACTACATACAATTTTATGAAAATACACAACATACAGAGTATCATTAAATATGCATACAATATACGCAAGCAAAAGCTATCTATCCTTTCTAGCAAATGAGCATGGACAATGTATGCCAGTGGTCTCCAAACTGTGGACCGGGGGTCAGGTGCGGCCCTTTGCTTGCCCTTATCTAGCCCTTGGAGCACTATTCCTTCGACTGAAACCAACAATGAGGCACTTCTTCCAATTAAACCAATGATGGGGCGGTATTCCTCCCACTGACACCAATGATGGGGCTGTATTCCTCCCACTGACACCAATTGTGGGGCGGTATTCCTCCCACTGACACCAGTGATGGGGCACTATTCCTTTCTTCAGCACATGGCAGAGTTCAAGCCCTTTGTTCCCTCCCCCTACTTTCTGCCAACATCACTTTCTGTTGCATGAGCCTCATGAACCAGTCAAACGAGTTCATTAGCATATGCATAGGGGAAGCCTAGATTCTAAAAACACATGGTAACCAAAATGCATAATTCCATATATTTATGCTATAAAAAAGACAGGAAGTGTTACTGTCAGGATCACCAGGTGAAAATAAAGTAAGAGCCTGAAAAAAGAATGCAGCCATACCTAATAACTTGTAAGCTCCCATATATTACATTTTTGGGTTTAGATCATTTAAATGTTGCCTTGAGCACCATCTGCATAGTACCTTCTGTTTTTCCAAAGACCATTTATGTTCTGAACGGCTGTGTGTAATGTCTTACGGGTTCTCATGTTTTTGCAGCCCGGGGTGAAGCACAGAGCAGTACAGCAGCCACGGTGTCTATTGTCGTCTGTACAGTCCTGTTGGCGATTATATTTGGAATCTTGTATCAAAGGTTTCTTGCTAAAGGTAAGATGCGATATGATCACTTCTCAGAAAATGCTGAAGAATCCTCAGCTTTAGACCTCAACTGAGCAAATCACACGCACACCTCAAATTGGTCAGCTTTTGAAAAACACGTTGATTTAAAAAACAAGATCAACGGGCCTAAAAATGCTGCTGGTATTCTGTGCGGAACATTGACTCTCATGCTTTGCATCTGTACTGACCATATTATCTCAACATCTTTAGAGACAGAAGATAACCATAAAGGCCTAATTTGGGGTTATTGTTAATGCCTTTTGGGCTAAACCATTCAACCACCTATGTACCACCGTACGTTTTTGAATGACCAAGTGGTGGGCGCTTTTTTCTGCAGTGCCCTTATTGGCTGTGAACCAAGCAGTGATTGGCTGGCCCGGTTCAAATATTTGAGCGGCTCTGTACCATGTTACCTCTGTAATGATTGATCACAGATGTAAACAGTGTAGTGTTTACATCAGAGAGCCCACCCCTTCCTCTTACAACAGGGGAAGGAGAAGAACTAACAAAAGAATCATTCATTAGTTCCAGATTACAGGCTGTAGCAGATTGAGGGGCAGGACGAGGGGTTGATTGTGGCATTGTTGAACCCTCTTTGCTCTAATTCCTGATATTTCCCATCTCTCCCCCCCCCAGTACCGCCCCTGATGTCACAGCTCATAATCCCAGAGCTGAACTCAGCCGGTGAAAAGATGGTTGCCGTGTGTAATATAAGTGGGTTCCGGCCTAGAACAATCGACATTCGCTGGTATATTGATAAGTCCGTGAAGGAAGCCAGAGCTGAGACTTCAGGGAAGGAGCCCTTGCTGTCCGTTGCAGATATCACAGGACAAGCGTCTCATTCTGTTAGCAAACAAGGCAGCGTGTTCAACATGACGTCTGAGCTTTCCTACACCCCCTCTGTCCAGGATCATGGGGCCAAGATGGTGTGTGAGGTAAAGCACAAAGCCCTCCGTGGTGTGAAAAGACTGGAGAGACCCATTTATATAATAGGTATGTGTTTTTATTCTAACTTTAAATAAATTGTCAGAAACCATGAAATCAGACAGAAGTACAGTATAAGGAGGACAGAGATAGTCAACTGTGAGCACCACATCCCATAATTAGATGAGCAAAAATTCAAGGCTGTTAGGCCTAGAGGAGAATGGGGGGGGGGGGGATCTTCCCCAGGGACTTTTAAGGTGCTATTTAATAAACAGTATATTCAAAAAATTCTGTACGATCATATAGGATAAAATTAGTATTTATTGGTATAGAATCACATTAAAATATTCATGTCGTGCTTCAGGAGTAAGACATGTAGATAAGAACATTATAACATAAACATTGTCACCCAAAGGAATTTCTCGATTATATCACAATTGGATCATGCAACAAAGAGCAACTACTCAAAAGATGCCAAAACAATCTGCCATTCTCAAAAGAGAATGGCAGATTGTTTTGGCATCTTTTGAGTAGTTGCTCTTTGTTGCATGATCCAATTGTGATATAATCGAGAAATTCCTTTGGGTGACAATGTTTATGTTATAATGTTCTTATCTACATGTCTTACTCCTGAAGCACGACATGAATATTTTAATGTGATTCTATACCAATAAATACTAATTTTATCCTATATGATCGTACAGAATTTTTTGAATATACTGTTTATTAAATAGCACCTTAAAAGTCCCTGGGGAAGATCCCCCCCCCCCCCCCATTCTCCTCTAGGCCTAACAGCCTTGAATTTTTGCTCAGACAGAAGTACAGTTAAATAACACTTGTTTGATAATAAAAGTCAATAGAACAAACTTAGTCAAAACATAGCCAGAGTTCAGGAACCGGAACGGATAGTCAGATAAGCCAAACGTCAGGGAGCCGGAGATTAGTGTAGTAAAACAGCAAGCAGGATCTGGAGCCAGAAGGGATGTCAGCCAAGCAAGTCTTTTAACAGGAATGCAGGAGATAGTCTCTGTGATGTTGACTAAGGCGAAGGCAGAGATCCTCTGGGCTGGACGGCTTAAGTAGGCAGGAAAGACGAGCAAGATATCATCAGCAGATGAGTAACTGTGGAGAGATAGGAGCTGGCAATTAGCCGACAGCTGTGCGACCAGCTAAGAGAAGGAAGGCTCAGCCCTGACATAAATGTAGTCTTGGATAGCATGACCCATGGTCGGGTTCTCATTGCCAATCCTTTTTTTCTCCCAGGGCTCATTGGGGTATTGGGAAATTATGTAATACATTTTAAGCTTGTCTTTTTGTATGTTTGGCCTGCTTTGTAGCTCAGCCCGAGGGCCCCCCCGGCCTGCTCTGTAGCCCAGCTTGAGGGCCCCCTGGCCTGCTCTGTAGTCCAGCCCGAGGGCCCCCCGGCCTGCCATGTAGCACAGCCTGAGGGTCCCCCAGCCTTCCACATAGCGCAGCCCCAGGGCCCCCCTGGCCTGCCATGTAGCGCAGCCCCAGGGCCCCCCCGGCCTGCCATGTAGCGCAGCCCGAGGGCCCCCTGGCCTGCCATGTAGCGCAGCCCAAGGACCTGCGATTGAGATGAGTCTTATAATTTATATTGCTAACTTTATCTAATCTTTCTTTTGCAGCCCGTCCTAACAAAATGTACATTACAAGCTCTCCTCTGGTCCCGCGTGCAGGAGAAAAGCTGGCTCTGAGTTGCATCGTGGAAAAGTTTTATCCAAAGCCGATATCGCTAAGCTGGGTGAAGAACAGAAGTGCACTGATCAATGTCACTCAGTATGGCCCCTTTCCCTGTGATAATGATTATTACAGCGTTTGGAGCCAGGTGGAGTTTATACTGAGTGAGAAGGATGACGGCGCAATCTTCATCTGTCAGATCAGTCATAAAAGCTTGGGAAGTCCGGAGGAGGTCTCATTTGAGATCAACTTAAAAGGTGAGATTCAGCTTGGTGGGAGACATATAAATAAAACACCAGCCAAAATGTGTTTGATAATGGGGAAGTGTTACAGCTAAACTCTGGGATGAACAAATATCGTCTAAATACAAGAGGCGTGTATTATCTTAGTGTGATTTGTATATTTCTTCCAGATCTGTGCAGTAGTCCAGTGTGAGACTTCCACTTCTGCTCTCTCTCCTTGTGCAGGAGGACTGGTCTTGTCTCCGCCCCCCTCTACTTATTTTATGTGGGGATCTTCTAGTGGGTGGACCCTGCAGAGTCCCTCCTATTGCTGTCTGCATGGGCTGTGTACAGCACAGTGATCTCACTGTTAACCTTCACAAAGTAATATCTGGGTTTGGAAAGGCATTCGGTGCACAAATTGAATATATATCCCTTGTCTATTAAAGACTACATAAATGTTTGTACCTCGAATTCAGCTTTATATGTCGTGTTTTTTTTTTTCCTGTTGACCTGTCAGATTTCCTCCCTTCTGTCCCTGTTATGGCCATACAAGACATGAGCAGATCTCACGGGACAGGAAAATATACAGTCCTACTGTCAGATTTTCTAACCTTTCTACATAATTTGTGTGTGCGCCTTGTTGGGCAAATCCTCCCTACTAAGGAGACTGATAGCAATATGAACCTGAGAGGTCAGCAGGATGTCTGAGGGCTTTCAGATCAGGTCCGCCAGTCAGTTTTTCAGGCGGACCTGATTGGACCCTCCATTCACTCCTATGGAGAGCAGCGGATGTCTGCTGACACGCGCTGCTATCTGATCCTGTCCACCAAATCCAGACCAATGGTGACCCTATTTTCCATCCGTCTGGCGGATCGGATGGGTTTGAATAATAACAGACAGGTGGTCCCCATAGAGGAGGGCGGGACTCTGACAGGTCCGTCTCTAAACAGTGAGGGGAGACAGACCTGTCATCCGCCTGCTCAGCGAGATCAGCAGATCAATCCCTCATTGAGAAAGTACGTCAGACGGACAAGCCTGTGTGAAAGGGCCTCAAGAACCCTTTTTCCAGTGGACTTGATTGGAGGTTTCATGTATCCCTATGGAACAGGGGAGTGTGAACGGTCTTGTGTCCAATTACACCAGCCGACCTCCAATCCAGTCCACTAAAGAGAAACGGAAGGGGACCTGCCCCCCTTCATCTGATCGGAGGGCAAGGCCCATCTGAAACAGACCCAAGGATATGAAGTTTCATTATTCCTATTACAGTAAAACCTTGGTTTGAGAGTAACTTGGTTTGAGAGCGTTTTGCAAAACAAGCTAAATTTTTTAATAAATTTTGACTTGATATACAAGCAATGTCTTGATATACAAGTAGCGTCATGTCACAACTGAGTATAAAAGAGAAGAGAGGCGCCTCTAAGTGTAGCAATATGGTTACATTTAATGAAGGTACAACTTTTAGCAATGTATTGCTACACTTAGAGGCGCCTCTCTTCTCTTTTATACTCTGTAGCTCCTGCTGGATTTTGCTTCTAATCCCCTTGTGGAGGCTTCCATTTGTAGATGGACATTTTATGGTTACACAACCTGGTCACATTGCTATAATCTTTTTATATGGACTATAAACTGAAGGACTTAAGAATAAATGGTTGTGCTTTGGATTACAAGCATGTTTGTGGAACGAATTATGCTCGCAATCCAAGGTTTTACTGTATTTGAGATGACATTCAACACTTTGGTTTTCAAAGTTTCTCTCATATATATATATATTATACAGTATATAGTATAGTATACAGTATCTCATAAAAAAGTGAGTAGACCCCTCACATTTTTGGGGAAATATTTTCTTCTATCTTTTCATGTGACAACACAGAAGAAATTTGCTACAATATAAATTAGTGAGTGTACAGCTTGTATAACAGTGTAAATGTGTTGTCCCCTCAAAATAACTCAACACACAGCCATTAATGTCTAAACCGCTGGCAACAAAAGTGAGTACACCCCTAAGTGAAAATGTCCAAGTTGGGCCCAATTAGCCATTTTCCCTCCCCGGTGTCATGTGACCTGTTAGTGTTACAAGGTCTCAGGTGTGAATGGGGAGCAGGTGTGTTAAATTTGGTGTTATCGCTCTCACTCTCTCATACTGGTCACTGGAAGTTCAACATGGCACCTCATGGCAAAGAATTCTCTGAGGATCTGAAAAAAAGAATTGTTGCTCTACATAAAGATGGCCTAGGCTATAAGAAGATTGCCAAGACCCTGAAACTGAGCTGCAGCACGGTGGCCAAGACCATACAGCGGTATAACAGGACAGGTTCCACTCAGAACAGGCCTCGCCATGGTCCACCAAAGGAGTTGAGGTCACGTGCTCAGCGTCATATCCAGAGGTTGTCTTTGGGAAATAGATGTATGAGTGCTGCCAGCATTGCTGCAGAGGTTGTAGGGGTGGGGGGGTCAGCCTGTCAGTGCTCAGACCATACGCCGCACACTGCATCCAATTGGTCTACATGGCTGTCATCCCAGAAGGAAGCCTCTTCTAAAGATGATGCACAAGAAAGCCCGCAAACAGTTTGCTAAAGACAAGCAGACTAAGGACATGGATTACTGGAACCATGCCCTGTGGTCTGATGAGACCAAGATAAACTTATTTGGTTCAGATGGTGACAAGCGTGTGTGGGGGCAACCAGGTGAGGAGTACAAAGACAAGTGTGTCTTGTCTACAGTCAAGCATGGTGGTGGGAGTGTCATGGTCTGGGGCTGCATGAGTGCTGCCGCCACTGGGGAGCTACAGATCATTGAGGGAACCATGAATGCCAACATGTACTGTGATATACTGAAGCAGAGCATGATCCCCTCCCTTCAGAGACTGGGCCGCAGGGCAGTATTCCAACATGATAACGACCCCAAACACACCTCCAAGACCACAACTGCCTTGCTAAAGAAGCTGAGGGTAAAGGTGATGGACTGGCCAAGCATGTCTCCAGACCTAAACCCTATTGATCATCTGTGGGACATCCTCAAACGGAAGGTGGAGGAGCGCAAGGTCTCTAACATCCACCAGCTCTGTGATGTCATCATGGGGGAGGGGAAGAGGACTCCAGTGACAACCTGTGGAGCTCTGGTGACCTCCATGCCCAAGAAAGTTAAGGTACTGCTGGAAAATAATGGTGGGCACACAAAATATTGACACTTTGGACCCAATTTGGACATTTTCACTTAGGGGTGTACTCACTTTTGTTGCCAGTGGATTAGACATTAATGGCTGTGTGTTGAGTTATTTTGAGGGGACAGCAAATTTACACTGTTATACAAGCTGTACACTCACTACTTTACATTGTAGCAAAGTGTCATTTCTTCAGTGTTGTCACATGAAAAGATAGAATAAAATATTTACAGAAATGTGAAGGGTGTACTCACTTTTGTGAGATACTGTGTGTGTATATATAGTCATACACGTTATACTTGCATTCTGGCTTGCTATATTTTGCACTTATTCCTCTGAATAGTCTGTGATGAGTTAGGTCTTATTTCAATTCTTTTGATAACTTGCCAATGTAATACATTTCTCCAGTGTATGCTATATTGCAGAAACCATCGTATCTCTCCTTTTTAACATGTACATTTCTTTGCATGTTCATTAGGCTTGTTTATTCCCTTACCGCCTGCACTGTTGCAAAAAAATGTCGGGAGGAAGTTCATGGACATCGTCCCGTGACTGCGCTGCCCATGCGCCCCCTGCAGCACGTGGGTGGCGTGTTCTGTGATCACTGATTCCTTCGAACTCAGCGGATTACAGATTGGGCTAAAGGGCCAATCACAGTGGCACTTTACCATGTGATCAGCTGTGTCCAATGACAGCTGATCTCGATGTCAACACAAGCCAGTTATCGGCTTTCCTTTCCTCACGTGATAACGTGAGGAGTAGAGAAGAGAAACGATAACTGGCTCGTGTTGAAGTGACATCAACACTGATTATCAGGGTACTACATCAGTGCTGGATCAGCAGTACCCATTAGTGCTGCCCATCGGTGCCCATTCGTGCTGCCCGTTGGTGCTCATCAGTGCTGCCCATTGGTGCCCATCAGTGCTGCCCATCGGTGCCCAGTAGTGCTGCCTATCAGTGCCCATCAGTGAAGGAGAAAAATTACCTGTTAGCAAAATTTTTATAACAGACTTTGAACCATGTTTTTTTTTTTTTTTTTACAAAAATTTCGATATTTTTTTCATTTGTTTAGCAAAAAATAAATCCAGTGGTGATTAAATACCATAAAAAAAGCTCTTTGTGTGAAAAAAAACTATACAAATTTAGTGTTGGTAGTGTTGCATGACCGCGCAATTGTCATTCAAAGTGTGACAGTGCTGAAAGCTGAAAATTTGCCTGGGCAGGAAAGGGGAGTGAAAGTGGATTAAAATTCTGGTTCTTTCCTGCACGATTCATTGTGGAGATGCGACCCCGTGTCTCGGGTGAATATGAGCAGCCTATGCCTGGTTTTGGCAGGAATACGAATTGCACACCTGTGGGCTGGGTTCATAAACATCCCAGGAATAGAGGTCAGGGCTCATCCCTGGAGACAGCTCCGCCCGGCAGACAGGAGTTCTGGCCTAGGAGTCAGGAGGGAGGAAGCCAGTGCAGCACGAAGCTGTTAACTGCAAGCACAGAGGTGCTGAGCGTCAAGTCTGGGGGAGACAGACCAAGGCCTATGGTGTAAGGTCTTGAGCAGGAGTGCTGCGTTTTTAGCCAGGAAGGCTGAATGCTGTTTGTTCTGAAGCAGGACTGCAATGCTGAATACCCCTGCGAGGGAATCTGCTGTTTATTTTTTTAGCTTTCTGTTTCTTTTGAATAAAAATGGGCTGCCATTCCCTTAAAAATGCAGTCGGGACTGACACGATTTCTTCAACTCGCATGCACCACTAGAGCTTAATCACCCCGACATCTTACACCATTTATGCTTTTTAGAATTTTTGTTTTTTTGCAATAATTGGGACATCTGGAGAAGAGATGTTTGAGAGGGGATATGATTTCAATTTACAAATACCGTACTAGTGACCCCACAATAGGGATAAAACTTTTCAACGGAAGGGAGTTTAATAAGACTTGTGGCCACTCACTAAAATTAGAAGAAAAGAGGTTTAACCTTAAACTACGTAGAGGGTTATTTAATGTAAGAGCGGCAAGGATGTGGAATTCCCTTCCACAGGCGGTGGTCTCAGCGGGGGGGCATCGATAGGTTAAAAAAAACTATTAGATAAGAACCTGAACGACCGCAACATACAGGGATATACAATGTAATACTGACATATAATCACACACATAGGTTGGACTTGATGGACTTGTGTCTTCTTTCAACCTCACCTACTATGTAACATTAGTTTTACTTAACAGGGAAAAAATTGAGAAAATTAAAAATGGGCATTTTTGTTTGTACTCGATGGCTCTGTTCAGATATGGGTGATATGGAATCTTGGCAATTCTGCCTGCAATTCCAAAATGTGCAAGATGATTGGAAGACCAAATGTGGTGTGATTTTTTGCCACGCAAAAAAAATGCGTGAGAATAATGGCAAACAGCGAGTGTGAAATTGTTCCTGGATTAGAGCCACAATTTTGGTCCTTTAGATTCCTTGGAGTGATCGTGCATAGGGTAGCCCATTCAAGTGAATGGGCTGCTCTATGCTTGACATGTGTTGTGTGTGTATGTGTGTGAAGCACCTTTTTTAAATCTTTAGCGGGAAGCCACTTTGGGTCCTTGTGCTTCCTTAGAAAGCATGTAGTGCCTCTCGAAGCCCAAGGCACAATGCTGCCCTGCTGGAGGAGGGAGCAGACATGTAATTTCACTGATCCAAAAGTGCCAATAAGAGAAGTATGAGACGCCGCTCTACCGACCCTGAGAGAGAGTGAATGGCCTCAGCCAGTGCTGCTCCTCCGGCCACACCCAATGAAGCATTTTGCCCAGGTGAGCGAAACATGTCAGTGGGCGTCGCTGGTAAAGTAGCGTGGCCTGAGGTCATTCACCAACACAAAAACATTGGTTTGGTAAAGTGGCTTCTTGTCCTTCTCTTGTGGGTCCTTATGCTGTCACGACATGGATTTAATCCACTCAGACGTGTAATCTGACATTAATCTATCAAATATATGAGGAAGACCCTACAAGCTAACACAGATGTTGAATTTGACACCCTCAAACAATTAGTTTAGTTCCAAGTCTGCTGGACACTATACATTCTGCTTAAACTATGGGATTTTTCAACCTAAAACGGTTATATTTTAACAGAAAGGGTTGGATTGGCACTTGTATGGCCAGGGTAAGCAAGTACATAAAAGTGGATTGTCTTTGTGCAGATTGACCAATGTGCAAACATGACATAAACAAATGAACAATTTCTGCCCTCAGGGATGCCTCCAGAAGTCCAGTACATCTCAGCTGACCCTCCAGACCCTGGTGTTGGAATGGAGACCCGACTCAGCTGTATGCTCCAGAACTTCTTCCCCATGGATATAGAGGTGGTCTGGTTCAAGAATGGAGTTCAGCAAGACTCGGGGGTCTACAATTCTCCCTGTGTGCAGAGCTCCCGAGGTCTTTACTTGATGTGCACTATGTTAAAGCTTGTTGCTCAGGCAAACGATCACGAGAGCGTTTTCACGTGTCGGGTACAGCACGTGGCTCTGAAATCCTGCCAAGAGAGAACTTACACACTGACTCTGACTGGCTCTTCTGATTTATCAGCGTCTGCCAATAGAATTTAATAAAGTTTGTATCTTTTGTTTAAGTTTTTTAACTTGTGTACATAACTAAGGTATGTCTGCATGTTTACAGTGGTACAATTTTTGCCAGGACATCGTTAAACAGGGCTGTCTTAATGACTGGGCACTGGCTAGGGGCCCCATGATTAGGGCCAGTACAACGGGGAAAGACACACTGGCAGTTTGGTCGCTCTTGCCACACTTTGACAGGAGTAACTGCAATGCCACTTCTGTCAGAATGAGCAGCGGCTGGCTTTTGCTGCTGGAGAGAGGGTTCAGCTTTCTCCTCCCTCCTGCAGGGGACAGAAGAGAGCTGGTACTGAGACTGAGAACTCACCTCAGAGTGGGAGAGAAAGGTAGGAACAACATTTGTGATCTGAGTAGAAGGGGGCGGGGGGACAAATCTGATGCAAGGGGGCCATGTGATGGTGGAAACTGATGTAAGGGGACTCTATGGTTAACACAAGGTGAGTACGTAATTACTTTGCTCTTTAATACTTCTCTTCCAGCTTTCACCATGTGGTCCTGCACAGTCTTCAGCATGGGCACTGGCTAGGGGCCCCATGATCAGGGACAGGACAACGGGGGAAGACACACTGGCAGTTTGGTCACTCTTGCCACACTTTGACAGGAGTAACTGCAATGCCACTCCTGTCAGAAGGAGCAGCGGCTGGCTTTTGCTGCTGGAGAGAGGGTTCAGCTTTCTCCTCCCTCCTGCAGGGGGCAGAAGAGAGCTGGTACTGAGACTGAGAACTCACCTCAGAGTGGGAGAGAAAGCTAGGAACAACATTTGTGATCTGAGTAGAAGGGGTCAGGGGACAAATCTGATGCAACGGGGCACTTTGATGGTGGAAACTGATGTAAGGGGACTCTATGGTTAACACAAGTTGAGTACGTAATTACTTTGCTCTTTAATACTTCTCTTCCAGCTTTCACCATGTGGTCCTGAACAGTCTTCAGCATGTGTAAGAGCAATGTGCAAAGCAAGCTTTAACAAAGCATCTTGTAGAGATTTTAGCCACTATAAAAGTTTGGGGAGATTAAATTGCTCTTATTCGGGCATGCTGCTGTTTAACCACTTGCCTACCAGGCACTTTCACCCCCTTCCTGCCCGGGCCAATTTCCAGCTTTCAGCGCTCTCACACTTTGGGTACAAAATAAAAAAACTAAATTTTTAGCATTTTTTTACACAAGTTTAGCTTTCCTTTGGTGGTATTTAATCACTTTTTCATAGAAACGGCTTATTTTTCTCCTTTACTAGAGGGGGCGCAGATGAGGCTGCACTGGTGGGCACATATTGACAGCACTGGTGGGTGCTGATAGATGGCACTGGTGAGCACACATTGGCAGCACTGGTTGGCACTGCACTGATAATCAGGACACCAATAATCAGTACTCTGATTATCAGTGTACATGTCCCTTTTAGAGAAGCCAGTTATCCGCTCTCCTCTCCTCAGGCTGTCAGCATGAGGAAGGGAATGCTGATAACCGGCTTCTGTTTACATCTGTGATCAGCTGTGATTGGACACAGCAAAGTACGTGGTAAAGTGCCGCTGTGACATGTGTACAGTCTGTATATACTATATATCCACTGTCCTATATATCTCTATATACTATATCCACCGTATATACCCAGATATAGAGGTGTGTATAGGTGTAATATTCCTGCTGGGGGGGGGAGTATTGGTGTAATATTCTTGCTGGGGGGAGTATGGGTGTAATATTCCTACTGGGGGGAGTATGGGAGTAATATTCGTGCTGGGGGGAGTATGGGTGTAATATTCCTGCTGGGGGGGAGTATGGGTATAATATTCCTGCTGGGGGAGTATGGGTGTAATACTCCTGCTGGGGGGAGTATTGGTGTAATACTCCTGCTGGGGGGAGTATGGGTGTAATACTCCTGCTGGGGGAGAGTATGGGTGTAATACTCCTGCTGGGGGAGAGTATGGGTGTAATACTCCTGCTGGGGGGAGTATTGGTGTAATATTCCTGCTGGGGGAGTATTGGTGTAATATTCCTGCTGGGGGAGTATGGGTGTAATACTCCTGCTGGGGGGAGTATTGGTGTAATACTCCTGCTGGGGGAGAGTATGGGTGTAATACTCCTGCTGGGGGGAGTATGGGTGTAATATTCCTGCTGGGGGAGTACGGGTGTAATATTCCTGCTGGGGGAGTATTGGTGTAATATTCCTGCTGGGGGAGTATTGGTGTAATATTTCTGCTGGGAGGAGTATGGGTATATTATTCCTGCTGGGGGAGTATGGGTGTAATATTCCTGCTGAGGGAGTATGGGTGTAATATTCCTGCTGGGGGGAGTATGGGTGTAATATTCATGCTGGGGCAAGTACGGGTGTAAAATTCCTGCTGGGGGAGAGTATTGGTGTAATACTCCTGCTGAGAGGGTATGGGTGTAATATTCCTGCTGGGGGAGAGTATGGGTGTAATATTCCTGTTGGGGGGAGTATGGGTGTAATATTCCTGTTGGGGGGAGTATGAGTGTAATATTCCTGATGGGAGTATGGGTGTAATATTCCTGCTGAGGGAAGTATGGGTGTAATATTCCTGCTGGGGGGAGTATGGGTGTAATATTCCTGCTGGGGGGAGTATGGATGTAATATTCCTGCTGGGGGGAGTATGGGTGTAATATTCCTGCTCGGGGGGAGTATGGGTGTAATTTTCCTGCTGGGGGAGTATGGGTGTAATATTCCTGCTGGGGGGAGTCTGGGTGTAATATTCCTGCTGGGGGGAGTATGGGTGTAATATTCCTACTGGGGGGAGTATGGGTGTAATATTCCTGCTGGGGGGAGGTCTGTGCAAGAAGGTCTTGTCATATGATGGACACGGCGAGGCTCTGTTCACACCTAGGTGTTCTGGATTCCCGAATCGCTGCACACGCTTGCGATCCCTTTACTTTCAATATCACCCCAATCGAGGCGTGTTTTTGCCGCAATTGTCATCTGACAAATTGCGACAAAATTGCAGGACTGCTTTTGGGAAACAGGAATTTTGTTTGCGCGATTTTGTCAGGTAACAGTATTATCACGTGATTGGGTTGCCATTGAAAGTAATGGGATCACAAACATGTCATGCGTTTTGCAACAATTTGGGAGTCGCAGTAATTCTGCCCGCGATCCGGAACGCCTAGGTGTGATCGCAGCCTAAGTGTCTTCTATCAGTTGCTGGGTTCACCTTCTATAGCTTCTGGGGGAACATTTTCATCCTCAAACATTCCTCACATTCGCTTCATTCTTTATTCCACCGCTAATATACACTCTGCATTGACCTTGTATAGCGCTTTTCTCTCTGAGGACTCTAAGTATTGGAGAAGGCGTTGGCCGGGAATCAAACCCGGGTCAGCTGCCTGAGAGGAAGCTATGCTCACCACTGCACCACCAACGCAAGGTAGCATGTCTTTGTAGTGTAGGAGGAAACCGGAGTGCCCGGAGGAAACCCACGCAAGCACAGGGAGAACATGCAAACTCCATGCAGATAGTGTCCTGTCAGGATTTGAACCATGGACCCCAGTACTGCAAGGCTAACCCCTAAGCCTCTGTGCTGCCCATAAGTGGACTCTGTTCTCTAAGGCCCACCCCCCCGCGGAGTAGAGTACATCAACTATGTCCACTCAAAGCGCCTCCAGAAGAAATCCAAACTTAACCTAAACTACAATCTATCTATCTATCTATCTATCTATCTATCTATCTATCTATCTATCTATCTATCTATAAAAAACACTCTAATGCCGCGTACACACGGTCGGACTTTCCGGCATACTTGGTCCGGCACACTTTCCGACGGACTTTGTCCGCCAGGTGCGCCGGACTTTAAAACGGACGGACTTGCCCACACACGCCGGGACTTTCCGGCGGGCTAAGTCCGCCCGTCTTTCCGACGGACTTTCGCCGGAGTTCCGGCGGACTTTCAGAATGAACGGACTTGCCCACACACGGCCAAGTCCGTTCATTTTGAACGTGACTCAGGTGCGACGGGACTAGCAAAGGATGTCAATCTTGCCGCTTTTATCGGCGAGATTGACACCTTGCGAGCCCCGTTGCGGGGCATACCAGGCCCTTAGGTCTGGTATGGATTATAAAGGGAAGCCCCTACGCCGAAAAAACGGCGTGGGGTCCCCCCTAAAATCCATACCAGACCCCGATCCGAGCACGCAGCCTGGCCGGTCAGGAAAGGGGGTGGGGACGAGCGAGCGCCCCCCCCCTCCTGAACCGTACCAGGCCGCATGCCCTCAACATGGGGGGGTGGGTGCTTTGGGGGAGGGGGGCGCCCTGCGGGCCCCCCCCACCTCAAAGCACCTTGTCCCCATGTTGATGAGGACAAGGGCCTCTTCCCGACAACCCTGGCCGTTGGTTGTCGGGGTCTGCGGGCGGGGGGCTTATCGGAATCTGGGAGCCCCCTTTAATAAGGGGGCCCCCAGATCCCGGCCCCCCACCCTATGTGAATGAGTATGGGGTACATGGTCCCCCTACCCCTTCACCTAGGGAAAAATTGTAAGTAATAAAACACACTACACAGGTTTTTAAAATATTTTATTAAACAGCTCGGGGGGTGGGGATCTTCCTCCGGCTTCGGGGGTCTTCTTCCGGCTTCGGGGGTCCCTCCGCTTCATCTTCTCCCGGCGTCCGGTTGGTTCTTCTCCGCGTGTTCCAGTTCTTCGGCCGGCTCCTCTGCTGTGTTCAGGTAGCTATCTTGCCAGCAGAGGTCCGGACTTCTGAGCTGCTGGGCTTCTTCTCTTCTCTTCTCTTCTCTTCCCCCAGATGTTGACACGACGCTCTCTCCGGCTGGACTGGTCTCTGAGGGCTGCGTTGTGACTTATATAGGCGGAGACCCCGCCCCCTTTTGATGTCACAGTCCCTGGGCATGCTGGGACTGTGACGTTTTAGGGGGCGTGGTCGACCACGCCCCCTAAAACGTCACAGTCCCAGCATGCCCAGGGACTGTGACATCATATGGGGGCGGGGTCTCCGCCTATATAAGTCACAACGCAGCCCTCAGAGACCAGTCCAGCTGGAGAGAGCGTCGTGTCAACATCTGGGGGAAGAGAAGAGAAGAGAAGAAGCCCAGCAGCTCAGAAGTCCGGACCTCTGCTGGCAAGAGAGCTACCTGAACACAGCAGAGGAGCCGGCCGAAGGACTGGAACACGCGGAGAAGAACCAACCGGACGCCGGGAGAAGATGAAGCGGAATTTGTTTTTCCTATTGCAGCGAGCGCGAGATGCAATACCCTGCCCTCGCGTCGTATCTGGTCCGTCGGACCAGCCCACACACGAGCGGCCTTTCCGTCGGACCAGCACACACACGAGCGGACTTTCCGTCGGACCAGCACACACACGAGCGGACTTTCCGCCCGAAACTGAGTCCGACGGAAAGATTTAAAACTTGCTTCAAATCTAGGTCCGGCGGGCTTTTCGGAAGAAGTCCGCCGGAAAAGTCCGCCGCCGCCCACACACAGGCGGATTGTCCGGCACACTCTGGTCCGCCGGACCAAGTATGCCGGAAAGTCCGACCGTGTGTACGCGGCATAAAACACACCAAAAGAATAACACACACCTCCACAACATATACAAACTTATCCTAATCTACAATATATAACATTCCTATAATAAAACGCACCCAAATAACAATAAAGAGGGGTACAGTGGTCCCCAAATTAGCAACACAATGGAGCTACTTATTCCATTCACACTTAGGTCTTATTCACATGGAGGGTATGAATCCGTACCCCATGGGAAGGCCGTGTTTACCGGAATGGGGATGCACAGGTTTTCCCAGCATCCCATGTAGGCAGTCCCATTGCTGTCAACTGGGGTGCAGCGGTTGTACCCAATGTGACGTCTGTGTGGGTGCCGGTGCACGGCCCCAAACGCACCCAGGGTGCATCCGCGTAACTACAACCGCATGGATGTCCTTTTTTTCGGGTTAACGCAGCCCCCACACGATACAGATTCATACACCCCATGTGAGTGAGGTCTTGGACTTCTCCATAAAGGACCTCACTGGCGGGAAGAGTTCTCATTTCTCCAGCAGAGAAAGCCTAAAGAAAGCTGGAAAGACTCCTCCCACCTCTGAAGACAAAAAGAGTTCCAGAGGTGGAAGGACACACGCCTCAAAAACATACCGGCCTCCAACCTCCCCTCATAGCCGGT
Organism: Lithobates septentrionalis; assembly: GCA_037952835.1. Lineage (NCBI taxonomy): Eukaryota > Metazoa > Chordata > Amphibia > Anura > Ranidae > Lithobates > Lithobates septentrionalis. The sequence goes on along the minus strand of JBBDGP010002681.1, from coordinate 61,083 downwards.
CCAACACATGCCTCAAAAACATACCAGCCTCCAACCTCCCCTCATAGCTGGTCCAACACATGCCTCAAAAACATACCAGCCTCCAACCTCCCCTCATAGCTGGTCCAACACACGCCTCAAAAACATACCAGCCTCCAACCTCCCCTCATAGCTGGTCCAGCACGCGCCTCAAAAACATACCAGGCTCCAACCTCCCCTCATAGCCAGTCCAACACATGTCTCAAAAACATAACTGCCTATAACCTTCTCTCATAGCCAGTCCAACACACGCCACAAAAACAACATACCAGCCTTCAACCTCCCCTCATTGCTTGTCCAACACACGCCTCAAAAGCCTCCAACCTTCACTACATAATCAATTACTTAATGTCGATCGACAATACATTGCCCAAACCTAATCAACGGTAAAAATGTGCCTGAGATGTTGGTGGTAAACAGCCTGCTAGGCCCAGGGGGAACCGAACCAAGCCCTCCAGAAGCTACCTCATATCCAAAAGTTGCCAAGAGTGTAAATGTAGACCTTAAGCTTTAAGGTTAATTAAAAATATCACATTCTAAAGGAAAAGGTATAACAAGGGGGAGGGGAGTATGGAAGAGAGAGGGAGGAAAGGAGGGGGAGGGGAGGTTGGGGGTAAGGAAGGGGTATGGGGGTTCCCCTCAACCACCTTCTTTCTCCAACCCCCCCTTTTCCTCCCTCTCTCCCTCTTCCATACTCCCCCTTGTTCTACCTTTCCCTTTGGAATGTGATATTTTTGATTAACCTTAAAGCTTAATGTCTACATTTACACTCTTGGCAACGTTTGCATATGATGCAGATTTGGGAGGACTTGGTTTGGTTCCCCCCGTGCCTAGCAGGCTGTTTACCACCAACATCTCAGGTACTTTTTTACAGGTGATTATGTTTGGGCAATGTATTGTCGAACCTTAAAGCTTCTGCAGAAGCTGCAGAAAGGTAAGTAGAGGGCTGATGAGAAGACCCTCCGGTTACTGGAGTTGCAGCCGCCACCAGGGTAGGGACCTGTGTTGGTACAGCCATACCTGGTCCCTAGGAGGGTTCCTCTGACTTTTAGTTGACTCCTCTTCCAAGCAAAAGCCAATTGTCTTATTTGTCCAACTACAGTGATAGTTGGTGATTCAGAAGCTACAGAAATGGCAATATAGAGCTGATGGGAAGACCCCCCGGTTACTGAAGTTTCAGCCACCACCAGTGTAGGGACCTGTGTTGGTACAGCCGTACCTTGTCCCTGGGAGGGTTCCTCAGACTTTTTGTTGAGTCTTCTTCTAGGAACAACCAATTGTCTGGTTTGTCCAGCTACATTGATGGTGATTCAGAAGCTCCAAAAACAAAAATGGAGGCCTGATGGGAGGACCCTCCGGTTACTGGAGTGGCAGCCGCCACCAGTGTAGGGACCTGTGTTGGTACAGCCGTACCTGGTCCCTGAGAGAGTTCCTCAGACTTTTTGTTGAGTCTTCTAGGAAAAAGCCAATTGTCTTCTTTGTCCAACTACTTTGATAGTTGGTGATTTAGAAGCTGCAGAAAGGTAGAGGGCTGATGGGAAGACCCTCCGGTTACTGAAGTGGCAGTCGCCACCAGTGTAGGGACCTGTGTTGGTACAACCATACCTGGTCCCTGGGAGGGTTCCTCAGACTTTTTGTTGAGTCTTCTTATAGGAACAACCAATTGTCTGGTTTGTCCAGCTACATTGATGGTGATTCAGAAGCTCCAAAAACAAAAATGGAGGCCTGACGGGAGGACACTCTGGTTACTGGAGTGGCAGCCTCCACCAGTGTAGGGACCTGTGTTGGTACAACCGTACCTGGTCCCTGGGAGGGTTCCTCAGAGTTTTTGTTGAGTCTTCTTATAGGAACAACCAATTGTCTGGTTTGTCCAGCTACATTGATGGTGATTCAGAAGCTCCAAAAACAAAAATGGAGGCCTGACGGGAGGACACTCTGGTTACTGGAGTGGCAGCCGCCACCAGAGTAGGGACCTGTGTTGGTACAACCGTACCTGGTCCCTAGGAGGGTTCCTCAGACTTTTTGTTGAGTCTTCTTTTAGGAAAAAGTCAATTGTCTTCTTTGTCCAACTACTTTGATAGTTGGTGATTTAGAAGCGCCAAAAACAAAAATGGAGGCCTGACGGGAGGACCCATTTAATACTGGAGTGGCAGCCGCCACCAGTGTAGGGACCTGTGTTGGTACATCCGTACCTGGTCCCTAGGAGAGTTCCTCAGAAATTTTTTTGAGTCTTCTTCTAGGAACAGCCAATTGTCTTGTTTGTCCAGCTACATTGATTGTTGGTGACTCAGAAGCGCCAAAAACAAAAATGGAGGCCTGATGGGAGGACCCATCTATTACTGGAGTGGCAGCCGCCACCAGTGTGGGGACCTGTGTTGGTACATCCGTACCTGGTCCCTAGGAGAGTTCCTCAGAAATTTTGTTGCGTCGTGTTCTAGGAATAGCCAATTGTTTTGTATGTCCAACTACATTAATAGTTGGTGAGTTAGAAGCTGCAGAAAGGTAAATAGAGGGCTGATGGGAAGACCTTCCGGTTACTGGAGTGGCAGCCGACACTAGTGTAGGGACCTGTGTTGGTACAGCCGTACCTGGTCCCTAAGAGGGTTCCTCAGACTTTTTGTTGAGTCTTCTAGGAACAGTCAATCGTCTTGTTTCTCCATTTACATTCATAGATTCAGAAGCTCCAAAAATGAAAATGGAGGGCTCATGGGAAGACCCTCTGGTTACAGGAGTGGCAGCCGCCACCAGTGTAGGGACCTGTGTTGGTACCTGGTCCCTGGGAGGGTTCCTCAGACTTTTGGTTGAGTCTTCTAGGAAAAAGCCAATTGTCTTGTTTGTCCAACTACATTGATAGTTTGTGATTCAGAAGCTGCTGGTGAGAATCTTTCACTAGCAAATCATCTTCTAATCCCTCCTCCTCATCACCTAGTTTAAATTTTCTTCCAACATTTTGGCCATCTTTAATCCCAAAAAAGCTGCACCCCTCCCATTTAAGTGCAATCCATCACTACTATAAAGATGGTAACCACCTGAAAAGTCAGCCCAGTTCTCCATGAAGCCAAACCCCTCCTTCCTGCACCAGTTCCTCAGCCACTTGTTAAGTACCCTAAGCTCCTGTTGCCTCTCTGGTGTGGCTCGAGGTACCGGCAGTATTTCTGAAAATATTGCCTCGGGGACCTTTTCTTTAATATAGTCCCTAAGTCCCTGAAATCATTTTGTAGGGCGCTCCAGTTTTCTCTAACTTTGTCATTGGTACCGATATATACCACGACAGCTGGGTCCTCTCCAGCGCCATTCAACAATCTGTCCATGCTATCTGCAATGTTCCAGACCCGAGCGCCCGGTAAACAACATACTGTTTGGTGATAACGGTCTTTGTGACAGATTGCCCTCTGTATCTTTCCAATAACTAAATCCCCTACCACTAGTATGTGCCTATCCTTTCTTGTAACCTCGCCCCCATCTTCGTCACATGCTGGCGGAGTCTCTGTGTGAACGTCACATGCTGGTGGATTTTCCGTGTCAATGTCACATGCTGGTGGATTTTCCGTGTGTCACATGCTGGTGGAGTCTCTGTGTGAACGTCACATGCTGGTGAATTCTTTATGTGAAAGTCACATTCTGGAGGAATCTCCTTGTAAACATCACATTCTGGAGGAGTTTAATTATGAATGTCACATTCTGGAGGAGACTCATTGTGATCGTGAAATTCTGCAGTAGTCTCATTGTGAACATCACATTCTGGAGGGGTCTCAATATGAACATCACATTCTGGAGGAGACTCATTGTGAACATCACATTCTGGAGTAGTCTCATTGTTAACGCCACATTCTGGAGAAGACTCATTGTGAACGTCACATTCTGCCAGAGTCTTAGTGGTAACGCCATAATCTGCCGGTGTCTTAGTGGGAAAGTTACATTCTGCCTGAGTCTCAACAGAATTGTTGCATGCTGGAGGGGTCTCGACAACATTTTTAACATTTTTTCCAACTTGTTGGTTATTTTCTTTCCCAACAGAGCTGCACCCTGCTCATTTAAGTGCAGTCCATCCCTGCTGTAGAGCAAGTAACCAATTGAAAAATCAGTCCATGTCTCCATGAGGCCAAACCCCTCCTTCCTGCACCAGTTCTTCAGCCACTTGCTAAGCTCTCTAAGCTCCTGCTGCCTCCTTGGTGTGGCTCAAGGTACAGGCAGTATTTATGAAAATGCTGTCTTGGAGGTCCTTTTCTTCAATATAGCCCCTAAGTCCCTGAAATCATTTTGTAGGGCACTCCATTTTCTTCTAATGTTGTCGTTAGTTCCAATATGTACCATGACAGCTGGGTCCTCCCCAGCCCTATCCAACAATTCGTCCATCCGATATGCAATGTCCTGAACTCGTGCGACCGGGAAACAATATACTGTTCGTCGATCGCGGTCATTCTGACAGATTGCCCTTTCTGTCCCTCTAACAAAATCCCCTACCACCAGGATCTGCCTATCCTTTTCTTTAAGCTTGCCCTCATCTTCATGGGAGGAGATATTCAAATGGCTGCCCTGGTATTTTGGTGGGTTCTCAACATGAACGTCACATTGTGCTGGAGTCTCAACATGAATGTGACAATCAGGTGGTGTCTCCGTGTGAACATCACATGCTGGTGTTGTCTCCGTGTGAATGTCACATGCTGGTGGTGTCTCCGTGTGAATGTCACATGCTGGTGGAAACTCCATGTGAACATCCCATGCTGGTGAAGTCTCTGTGTGAACGTCACATGCTGTTGTTGTCTCCGTGTGAACATCACATGCTGGTGGTGTCTCCGTGGTAATGTCACATGCTGATGGTGTCTCCGTGTGAACATCACATGCTGGTGGTGTCTCCATGTGAATGTCACATGCTGGTGGAGACTCCTTGTGAACGTCACATGCTGGTGGTGTCTCCGTGTGAACATCACATGCTGGTGAATTCTTTACGTGAATGTCACATTCTGGAGGAATCTCCTTGTAAACATCACATTCTGGAGGAGTCTCATTATGAATGTCACATTCTGGAGGAGACTCATTGTGATCGTGAAAATCTGCAGTAGTCTCATTGTGAACATCACATTCTGGAGGAGACTCATTGTGATCGTGAAAATCTGCAGTAGTCTCATTGTGAACATCACATTCTGGAGGGTTCTCAATATGAACATCACATTCTGGAGGAGACTCATTGTGAACATCACATTCTGGAGTAGTCTCATTGTTAACGCCACATTCTGGAGAAGACTCATTGTGAATGTCACATTCGGGAGGAGTCTCATTGTGAACGTCACATTCTGCCAGAGTCTCAGTGGTAATGCCACAATCTGCCGGTATCTTAGTGGGAAAGTTACATTCTGCCTGAGTCTCAATAAAATCGTTGCATGCTGGAGGGGTCTCGATGTGAATGACACATGGTTGATTTAACATTTTTTCCAACTTGTTGGTTATTTTCTTTCCCAACAGAGCTGCACCCTGCTCATTTAAGTGCAGTCCATCCCTGCTGTAGAGCAAGTACCCAATTGAAAAGTAAGTCCATGTCTCCATGAAGCCAAACCCCTCCTTCCTGCACCAGTTCTTCAGCCACTTGCTAAGCTCCCTAAGCTCCTGCTGCCTCCTTGGTGTGGCTCAAGGTACAGGCAGTATTTCTGAAAATGCTGCCTTGGAGGTCCTTTTCTTCAATATAGCCCCTAGGTACCTGAAATCATTTTGTAGGGTGCTCCATTTTCTTCTAATGTTGTTGTTAGTTCCAATATGTACCATGACAGCTGGGTCCTTCCCAGCCCCATCCAACAATTCGTCCATCCGATATGCAATGTCCTGAACTCGTGCGACCGGGAAACAATATACTGTTCGTCGATCGTGGTCATTCTGACAGATTGCCCTTTCTGTCCCTCTAATAACAGAATCCCCTACCACCAGGATCTGCCTATCCTTTTCTTTAAGCTTGCCCTCATCTTCATGGGAGGAGATATTCAAATGGCTGCCCTGGTATTTTGGTGGGTTCTCAACATGAACGTCACATTGTGCTGGAGTCTCAACATGAATGTGACATTCAGGTGGTGTCTCCGTGTAAACATCATATGCTAGTGGAAACTCCATGTGAACGTCACATGCTGGTGGTGTCTCCGTGTGATTGTCACATGCTGGTGGTGTCTCTGTGGGAATGTCACATGCTGGTGGAATCTCTGTGTGAACATCCCATGCTGATGAAGTCTCCGTGTGAATGTCACATGCTGATGGTGTCTCTGTGTGAATGTCACATGCTGGTGGAGACTCCTTGTGAACGTCACATGCTGGTGGTGTCTCCATGTGAACGTCACATGCTGGTGGTGTCTCTGTGGGAACGTCACATGCTGGTGGAATCTCCATGTGAACATCCCATGCTGGTGAAGTCTCCATGTGAACGTCACATGCTGATGGTGTCTCTGTGTGAACGTCACATGCTGGTGGAGACTCCTTGTGAACGTCACAGGCTGGTGGAGTCTCATTGTGAACGTCACATTCTGCCAGAGTAGCTTTCATATTCTGTCTCACTCACTGGGGTAGTCCTGCCTTGTGAGCTGTGTCTGCAGTAAATACCGCGTACATCTGCAATAAAAAAGGAAGAATCAGATTTAGCACCTTCAGCTACATTATATATATAAATATTTGTATACAACATCAAATTATGGAGAGAAAAGTTCAAAATTCCAGGGCAAGGGACAATAAATAATCCCAACATGACAGGGACACAGGGATGACTAATGCTGGCCTTCATATAAAAATTTTGGTTGCCTGGCAGTTATGCCGACCCACTAAAATGAACTGAGTAAAAAAGGGGACTGATTCTTCACTTTCGGGTGTGGTGGAGTAATCTGCAGTGCTTCTGTTTCTTATTATTAAACACCTGGCCTCTTTTATTGTACTCCCTTGAATTGTTGCGGTGGATTAATATAGAAGAAGCCGGGACTGGGAACTGCTGCATTACAGATTACTCTGCCGCACCCCAAAGTGAAGAAATAGGGGTGACCCCTCATCAATGTTCGTGGTAATCCCTATACATGTGTACATATTGCGCCGTGGCCCCTCATCAATGGTCGTGGCAAACCCCTTTACATGTGTACATATGGGGGGGTAACCCCTGATCAATGGGAAAGAAGGATCCAATAAAAGGGTTTCAGTTATCTTGTATCTATCAATAGTTTTCAAAGAATTTTAGAACAGAAGGGGATTTTAATGGTGCCAAAGCACACAAAAAATATTTTGCTATAAAAACATCTTTGGAGTTTTAAAAGAAACGGGGGGACAATGAATGTTGTTCACATTTCATAAAAACAATTCAGTGCAATATACACATAAAGTAGCTACTGTAACCAGCGTGATGCTTGTTGCTCAACATGTTTCACTTTTCAGCTTCTTCAGGAACTTATAAACCAATATGTAGCTACAAAAAGACAAATAAAATTAATATAAAAAATACCAACAATAATGCAAAAAATTTGTATAAACAATTATTAATAAGTATGCATGACTGTAGATAAACATTTCTGTTATCAAATTAAATGTGTATCAAAAAGATATAACAACATAAATAATATGTTCAATGAATATCCATGAGGGTCTGCGCACTATACAGAGGGGCACACAACATGAACATAAAACTCACCATGTATATAGAATGTAATCAAGCTAATGCACACTACTAAAGGGTCCAAAACTGATGTAAGAAGAGGTGCCAACACCAGCGGCAGCAATTGCTGGCAACAGGAGCACAATGGAGGCCGGTGGAAATACTAGAAATGTCAAAATAAGAGGGGATATATATATATATATATATATCTATATATATATATATATATCTATATATATATATCTATATATATATATAGATATATATATATATATCTATATATATATATGTGTGTGTGTGTGTGTAAAATATATATACACTGAGGAAAGAAATACATCAAGGATACAGAAAGGCCTCAATCAGATGGGATGACGTTCGATAAATACAATAAGACGGAATTTTGTGGATGAACATTTTCAAGGACTGTTTTTTGTTTTTTGGAGGTTTTTTTTAATTTGTTTCTCACAAATCTGGATATTGATTTGATGATGTAATGCGCGGTGTTGTATCCCGTGTTTTATCTTCGTATGTCTCACAAATGTGGATATTTAGGATTTAGACTCCTTTCACACTTAGGCGGTTTTCAGGTGTTTTAGCGCTAGAAATATCGCCTGTAAAGCACCTGAAAGCCGCCTCCCATTCAATGCAATGTGTTCTTTCACACTGGGGCGGTGCGCTTGCAGGAGGCTAGATAAAGTTCTACAAGCAGCATCTGTGGGGGGGGCGCTATTAATAGATTTACCTAAACGCGCCGCACATTGAAATGAATTGACAGCATTTCCAAAGCGCGGCAAAATGCTTCTCTTTCTCCTAACACCTCCCCCACAACACTACATCATACTCCTCCGCCCCGCCCCTAATTATTCTACTCCACCCACTCCTCAGTCTGAGTTCTCATCTTCTTTCATACACCGAAAGATTAGATGAGTCTCCTCCCACATAAAGTCCCTGGCTCCACCTCCTGCACTGGCTGAGGTTCATAGAGCCTCCACTAACATGGCGAACCGCCCACAAGTCCTGGTCCAGTGAGCAGCAGTTATTGGTTTCTAGGGGTGCTGGCATCCCTAGCAACCAATGACTTCACGTGCCTGATGTATGCACTGCAGCACATTTCTCCTGCCAGCTCCCACCTTCTGCCTGCCAGGCTATCAAAACTTCTGCTACAGGTACACTGAGGTCTGTAATGGGGCAACTGATCTATAGGGGGGGGCACTCTGATGGGGGTAACTAATTGTAGCGTCCTGGGGTTTAGTCAGGGAGCTCCTCACCAAATTCCTTGTCAGGAGTAGCTACTTTACTTAATTACTAGGGGTCCATTGACTTCTCCCTAGGTTTAGCCTGGTTGTACTTTCCTCTTCTACCACCAGGTGGCCAGGCACTTGGAGGTATTAGGTTGAGAAGGACAGCTCAAGGTCAGGTTATGAGTATATGGGGTGTCTCAGCCAATGGGCAGAGATTTTGTTGAATCCCTTGGCCTGCTGGGAGAGCCTATATATCCGGGTGAGGTCAGGTTTTTGTGTGCCACCCAGACCACCGTCTGGGTGGATAAGTGTCGTCTGCCCTGGGCTGCTAGGCCGGAGATTGGGCCTATCACGGGGACATCAGGCTACCAGGCCATGTGAGGGCCTATCCAGAAGTAAGAGAGCAGCGAAGGGTTGGGACTGCGGCTTGCAGTCCAACCAAAAGTGACGGTTCTGCTGGCCCGAGAAACTTTCAGTGGTCGGAGGTAGAAGGGAAGCTGTCGCCACTAAGGGACCAATTGCCTTTACCAGGGACCACAGTGAGTAACTGAAGCAAGTACCAGAGCAGTATTCTAACCGAGCAGGCACGGTGGAGAATCAGGGAATTTCAGGCGATGATGAAGTCAGGAACCCAACCAGCAGAGGTGACCCTTGCAGAGCAGCCTTGTGTGCCAAGCCAGGGACCGATCCGGTCAGCAGGGGTGAAGCTTGAAGGTATCTGAAGTGCCAAGCAAGGGACCCAGCAGAGAAGCGTGGGCGATGCTTGAGATAGATACCACCGCAAAAGCCTTGAGGAGCTCACGGGATTCAGAGTTAGTGAATCAGAGGGTCCAGTGAGAGAGGGGCTGAAGAACTACAAGGAGAAGTTGCAGTACAGCAGAGAGAACTGTTACTTTGAGTTAGGAACTGTTTAAGTACTGTTGCCATAGGAGACAGCGATCCTGCACGTGCAGAAGTGGCACCTTGCTGGGGCCTTTCCCTGTACGGCTGTCCTCCTGTTAAAGTCTCGGAGTCTGCCATTTGAAATGGCAACTACTTAAGGGTGTCCTGGCCCTAACCCTCTTTCCCTTGCAAAATCTAAAAAGGACTGTCAAAGAAATAAAACCTCTTTTACATCCAAGAAGTGTCTGGCGCCCAATGACCTTTACCATCTTTGAACCCACTATGCCTCACAACCCACCACATATTGAAGGATGTCAGCTATCTTTGGCCTTGAAGGTCCTCAGGCTGGAAGAGGTTGGAGATTCTGCTACTTAATCTATGGGGACATGGGGGTGATGAGTCAATTAATCCAAGGGTACACTGTGATGGGGACAACTAATCTATGGGGACACTGTGATGGGGCAACTAATCTATGGGGACACTGTGAATGGGGCAACTCATCTATGGGGGCACTTTGATGGGGCATTTAATCTATGGGGCACACTGTGATGGGGCAAATAATCTATGGGGGGCACTGTGATGGGGAAACTAATCTATGGGGGGCACTGTGATGGGGCAACTAATCTATGGGGGGCAACTGATCTATATATGTACTCTGATGGGTGCAGCTAATCTATGGGGGCAACTAATCTAAGGGGACCTTCTGATGGGGTAACTGGTCTATGGGGGCACTCTGATAGGGCAAGTGATTTGTGGGGGTACTCTGATGAGAGCAACTGATCTATAGGGGGGAATCCAAAATACAAAAATGTACTATACTGCAGCTGACCAGTCCTTTGATATGGTGGCTGCATTCATTTTCTTTTTCCTTTGTTTTCACCTGGCGATCCTGCCAGTAACTCACTTCCTGTCCTAGGGTGACAACACTCACTGTACTGAATCTATGGAGACGTTGTGTTGTCACTGTAGGACACAAAGTGTGTTTGGACTACAGAATACTTCCCCGTGTCTATAACATAGTGAGGTGATGTTTTGTAGTCCACATAGAGAACTGGGACTGAGGCAACAAGATCAGAAAGTTATCAGCTCTGTATATTTCCAGCAGGATCAAAAGTTACATTTTTTTACTCATAGAAGGGATAGAACAATCTGGTATATTCATTCATTCATTCATATTTCTTCATGCAGATTTGTAAAGTTGCTGAGAGGTCCACTTTAAGGTCTGCCTGGAGTCCTGCTATGAAGCCTTGATTGCTGAGCTCTTCTTGTCCAGGATAGGGACTCTTACGTCTTCCCTTCTTTTTGTCACAGGAAGAATACCTCAGCTCCTTGTTCAGTGAATATCAAGAGAAAGATGAAGAGGAGCAACAAAGAGCGCTGTGTGCCAAAGCCTGCCGAAGATCCTCCAAGGGTAAGTACTAGCAGATAACAGCCCCTGCTTCCCCACAGCGACACACTTTATATTTTCTATGAAATCTGGTGGTAGAATGTAAATGACCTTCCCTTATGGGTACATGTGGACCCCTGAGCAGAGGAAATATTTTGGTGCTTACTGGGCATTTACACGTCGTGGCCTCCCCTTTCCAACCCTCCAACCACCCTATTGGCCTGTGTAGCTTCCTGTCATACATGTACTGCATTATGACCACTAGATGGAGCTGAGGATCATACTTTTTTACTTATGCTACTCAGTGCCATCTAGTGGCCATAATGCAATTTTCTTTTCCCATTCACATTGGTTTTTAATTTAATGTTAAAGTGGAATTCTGGGATAGATTCAACTAATCTTAAAACTCCTCCCACAGCCCTTCTAACACCTCCAGTATAATCTCTACCAGAGGATAGAGGGGGGTCTCATGCTATGGTATAGACGGCCATCACCCCAATATCTGACCTTCTCCTGTACTATGTCTGCAGTCTCTGATCATCTCCTGTACTATGTCTCCAGTCTCTGACCGTCTCCTGTACTATGTCTGCAGTCTCTGATCATCTCCTGTATTATGTCTGCAGTCTCTGATCATCTTCTGTATTATGTCTGCAGTCTCTAATCATCTCCTGTACTATGTCAGCAGTCTCTGATCATCTCCTGTACTATGTCTGCAGTCTCTGATCATCTCCTGTACTATGTCTGCAGTCTCTGATCATCTCCTGTACTATGTCTGCAGTCTCTGACCATGTCCTGTACTATATCTGCAGTCTCTGACCATCTCCTGTATTATGTCTGCAGTCTCTGATCATCTCCTGTACTATGTCTGCAGTCTCTGACCATCTCCTGTACTATGTCTGCAGTCTCTGATCATCTCCTGTACTATGTCTGCAGTCTCTGATCATCTCCTGTACCATGTCTGCAGTCTCTGATCATCTCCTGTACTATGTCTGCAGTCTCTGATCATCTCCTGTATTATGTCTGCAGTCTCTGATCATCCCCTGTATTATGTCTGCAGTCTCTGACCATCTCCTGTATTATGTCTGCAGTCTCTGATCATCCCCTGTATTATGTCTGCAGTCTCTGACCATCTCCTGTATTATGTCTGCAGTCTCTGACTGTGAGTTTGTGTCCCATTGGGGAGATTTCCCTTTACTTCCTGTCCCATAGCCAAAGTGGGAAGTGAGAGAAAATCCTTCTAAAGTGAGGGACGCAGTGTTCCCCCCCCCCCCCCCCCCCCATTGGAAGATTGCCTCCTCTGTTCCTGTTCTGGTGACAACCTGAATTTTTGTACCTTCAGTCTCAGTAAACAGGACAAATAGAGAGAGCGAATCTCTTTAACAGGCGGACAGACAGTAATAAAGACCCGACAAGGACTCTAATCCCTCTCTCCACTGCATAACAAAAAAAAAATTTTAAATAAAAGTTTTGCCTTTTAGTTCTACTTTAGCTTGCTGGCTGTGACCTTGGTAGCGTTACTTCATTCTGACCACAAGATGGCAGCAACACACCGGTCATGCCGTCCAGCCACTGATTTGGTGCTCCTATTATAAAATATCCTGTTTTTCTGTTATGTGGAAAACAAAGGCTTGTTTGTGCTTCGCACGCTGCTTAGTCATGAAATAATTTTAGCCGTTTGTCTAAACAATTAATTCCCTTTCATGTCATCTGTCTGGAGCGTCCCTTTGATCTGAGCGCGGCTCACATGGGCGATTTTCTAATTTCATCTAAAAAATGAGCCTGAAGAATATTAAAGATCAGCACAGATTCCGCCCCGGGGTGTCGTGAGCGTCTGGAGAGCTCACCCCAGCTGTCTACTGGGAACTGCTAAAAGCCCACCGCTGCCTGCTAAATGCTCGCTAAAATGGTCAGTCCAGGCAAAAGAAAACGGGTCTTTAAATTGTAGGCGGGGTTTGACTGGCTGATTTCTTCTCTCTGCAAGTCCCGCCCCCAACTTTTTTGTGCTTGCATTCTTCATAAAAATGAAGCGGGGAGACTGAAAAGCCCCTCTTAAGGGTTGCAGTGGGTGTGCCAATCTGGTATTCAATTCCCAGAGAGATAGAAACTACTGTAGTTATATAATCCTGCACCCACCAAACACTGAAAGTCTGTTTTGAGTGGACTGGCCCTTTAAGGTTATGTAAGATGCATATAGCCCCACACAGGGCCGGTCTGTACTTGCTGTAAGGCTGGCCATGCATGCTTCACTTTTTCACGCGATTGACTGTTTGATAATCTTTTAGAAGTCTGAAACGTTCATTAGACGCGACCCAAATCCACATATCTGTGAGGTTGACATCTGTGCATGCGTTCCCGACCCGCAGGCAACCCCTCAGGGGTGTCATTAACTTAAAGTGATTGTAAATGTAAATGTCATACTTACCTGCTCTGTAATGGTTTAGCACAGAGAAGCCCCAATCCTCTTCTCTGGTCCCCCATTGGCACTCCTGGCTCAACCAGCCCCCCCCACCGCTCGCTGCTTCCTATGGGGGCACTCGTACGGGCTTGCACCCCAAACTCGCTCATCCATGTCTTTATGGACCTTGCTTTGTGCACTGGTGTGCAGTCATGTTGGAACAGGAAGGGGCCATCCCCAAATTGTTCCCACAAAGTTGGGAGCATGAAATTGTCCAAAATGTCTTGGTATGCTGACGCCTTAAGAGGTCCCTTCACTGGAACTAAGGAGCCAAGCCCAACCCCTGAAAAACAACCTCCACACCATAATCCCCCCTCCACCAAATAATTTGGACCAGTGCACAAAGCAAGGTTCATAAAGACATGGATGAGCGAGTTTGGGGTGGAGGAACTTGTCTGGCCTGTACAGAGTCCTGACCTCAACCAGATAGAACACCTTTGGGATGAATTGGAGCGGAGACTGCGAGCCAGGCCTTCTCATCCAACATCAGTGCCTGACCTCACAAATGGGCTTCTGGAAGAATGGTCAAACATTCCCATAGACACACTCCTAAACCTTGTGGACGGCCTTCCCAGAAGAGTTGAAGCTGTTATAGCTGCAAAGGGAGGGCCAACTCAATATTGAACCCTACGGACTAAATCTGGGATACCATTAAAGTTCATGTGTGTGCAAAGGCAGGCCTTTACCACTCCATGACCTTTAATGGGCTTCTTCTTGAGCCACTCCTTTGTTGCCTTTGTGGTATGTTTTGGGTCATTGTCATGCCGAAAGACCCATCTTCAGTGTTCTGGCTGAGGGAAGAAGGTTCTCATCCAAGATTTTACAATACATGACCCCGTCCATTGGCCCCTCAATGCGGCAAAGTCGGTCTGTACCTTTAGCAGAGAAACAGCCCCAAAGCATCATATTTCCACCTCTGTGCTTGACTGCAGGGATGGTGTTCTTAGGGTCATAGTCAGCATTTTTCTTCTTCCAAACACGGCGAGTCCCCCTCCTCAGGAAGGCACATGTACAGTCATAACAATGAACATCTAAATCATTCAGAGAAGGATTGGGAGAAAGTTCTGTGGTCAGATGAGATCGAAAATGAGCTCTTTTGGCATTAACTCCACTCGCCGTGTTTGGAGGAAGAAAATGCTGACTATGACCCTAAGAACACCATCCCTACAGTCCAGCATGGAGGTGGAAACATGAGGCTTTGGGGTCGTTTCTCTGATAAAGGTACAGGCTGACTTTGCCACATTGAGTGGCCAATGGACGGGGCCATGTATTGTAAGATCTTGGATGAGAACCTTCTTCCCTCAGCCAGAACACTGAAGATGGGTCATGGATGGGTCTTCCAGCATGACAATGACCCAAAACATACAGCCAAGGCAACAAAGGAGTGGCTCAAAAAAAAGCACATTAAGGTCATGGAGTGGCCTAGCCAGTCCCCAGACCTTAATCCCATAGAAAATGTATGGAGGGAGCTGAAACTTCGAGTTGCCAAGAGACAGCCAAGAAACCTGAAGTATTTAGAGAAGATCTGTAAAGAAGAGTGGACCAAAATTCCTCCTGAGATGTGCAAACCTGATCACCAACTACAAGAAACGTCTGATCTCTGTGATCGCCAACAAGAGTATCTCCACCAACTACTAAGTCATGATTTGCTTAGAGATCAAATACTTATTTTACTCACTGAACTGCAAAATAATTTAACACATTTGTATCATCTGTTTTTTTTTTCTGGATTTTTGGTTGATATTCTGTCTCTATCATGTAAAACACACCTATGATAAAAATTATAGACCCTTCATTTCTTTGTAAGTGGACAAACTTACACAATCTGCAGGGGAGCCGGGTGATGTCATTGCATTTTATCGGAATGTGACTGGACCGGAGCGGTCCAGTCACCGCTCCGGTGTGCTCTTGACGGGCCCGCCACAGGTTCACTTTACCTATGAAGATTGTAGACTCTTCATTTCTTTGTAAGTGGACAAACTTACAAAATCTGCAGGGGATCAAATAATTATTTCCCCCACTGTAATGCCCCGTACACACGGTCGGACATTGATCGGACATTCCGACAACGAAATCCTAGGATCTTTTCCGACGGATGTCGGCTCAAACTTGTCTTGCATACACACGGTCACACAAAGTTGTTGGAAAATCCGATCGCTCTGAATGCGGTGACGTAAAACACGTACGTCGGGACTATAAACGGGGCAGTAGCCAATAGCTTTCATCTCTTTATTTATTCTGAGCATGCGTGGCACTTTGTCCGTCGGATTTGTGTACACATGATCGGAATTTCCGACAACGGATTTTGTTGTCGGAAAATTTTATATCCTGCTCTCAAACTTTGTGTGTCGGAAAATCCGATGGAAAATGTGTGATGGAGCCCACACACGGTCAGAATTTCCGACAACAAGGTCCTATCACACATTTTCCATCGGAAAATCCGACCGTGTGTACAGGGCATTAGTATATACACCTTTCTTCTACAGGGTAGATTCCCTGATGAAGTCACGTGGCAAGCCGCGTAACGCGTAGGGCGGAGCTGGGTGACGTCATTGCATTTTATCGGAATGTGACTGGACCGGAGCGGTCTGAGAATAGGTAAGTATAGAGAACTTTCTTCTATGGGGTAGTTAGTGTAGGTGTTAGAAGGGGGCAGTTTTAAGTTTTTAGTTTTTAGTTCTACTTAATCTGAGTCTAGCTATTCTCTGTCCTTTCCGGTACTATTTTGATTTCTTCCCACCGATATTGCAGGATTAAACATAAAAGACGAGCAACGTCTCCTTGGTACCTCCAGGTTCGGTGGAGCCATGTGGCTTACTCCTCTTCCTCCCATATGACAGCACTGGTGCTACGTGATTGGACGCTCAGGTTTCCAGCGCTGTCACATGGGGGTGGGCTGAGAGCTCTCTCACACACAAGGCTTCCTTAATTCCTCTATCTGGGTGAATGGACTGATATAGGAGTGAAAGGAGGTCGGTCCGGCAGTGAAATGAACCTGGTCCTGTGCTCTTGACAGTCCTGCACAGGTTCACTTTAACTATGAAGACTGGAGAACAGCGCTGACTTCCTGAATGAAACAGGAAGTGTCATCTGCAGGCTTCCGATCAAACACCGCAATTTAATATTAAACCGAAAATAACTGAAGCATTTCCTCTCTGCTTGTCTGACCCAATTTATGCCAATAACCAAATCTTAATTTATTCTGAAGGGTCTGTCCAGTCAGAATTTATATAATTTATAGTAGATGATTTAAAGCTAATCACCAGGCTGATAAAACTCTTGAAGTGGAAGTATGGACTATGAAAAAAAGCCAAACCTCCATACCTCATCTCTGAAGGATCGATCTCATGTTGCAGCTGTCCTAAGCAGGGGCAGCCCGTCCATTAGGGGCGCCCGGGGCGCCGCCCCCTCTCTCCTCGCCACCACCCTATATGCAATGGATAGATTCATGTATAGCATGAATCTGTCCATGGCCACCCCCTATTCATGCGTCCGACCCCTTTTGGGTCACCGGGTGCATGAATTACAGCGGCCAGGGGTGTTTTTGAAGCACCTGATTAGAGCCATAGGCTCTAGTAGGCTTAAAAATAGGGTAGACTTGGGACGCTGAGGATGCATCCGGAGCCCACCCAAGTGTGTTGCAACAGCGAATGAATATTCGCCGCTCCGTGGATGCCCCGTCCCCGCCGCCGCTGCATGGATCCTTGGTCCCCGCTGCATGGATGCCTGATCCCTGCCGCCACTCAATGGATGCCCAGTCCCTGCCGCTGTTGCATGGATACCTGGATCCCCGCTGCTACTGCTCCATGGATGTCCGATCCCCGCCGCCGCTCCATGGATGTCCGATCCCCGCCACAGCTCCATGGCTGTCTGATCCCCGCTGCCGCCGCCGCTCCATGGATGTCTGATCCCCGCCGCCACTGCTCCATGGATGTCCGATCCCCGCCGCTCCATGGATGTCCGATCCCCACTGCCGCTGCTCCATGGATGTCCGATCCCCATCGTCACCGATCTATGGATGTCCGATCCCCGCTGCTCCATGGATGTCCGATCCCCGCCACTCCATGCATGTCCGATCCCCGCCGCTCCATGGATGTTCGATCCCCGCCGCTTCATGGATGTCTGATCCCCGCCACTCCATGAATGTCCGATCCCCGCCGCCGCCGCTCCATGGATGTCCAATCCCCGCCGCCGCCGCTCCATGGATGTCTGATCCTCGCCGCTCCATGAATGTCCGATCCCCGTCGCTCCATGAATGTCCGATCCCCGCCGCCGCCGCACCATGGATGCCCAATCCCCACTGCTGCTGCTCCATGGATGTCCGATCCCCGCCGCCGCTCTATGGATGCCCAGTCCGCCGCCTAGATGGGGTAAGTGCCGGTGGACAGCGCGGGGGGCGGGTGTTTGCTTGCCATCCCCCCAAACAATAAACCACCAGCCGCCACTAGTCCTAAATCCGCTCTAAACCCGAGTACTGAGTGATCACATGACCACTGTTTTTTTCTTTTTCTCTATACAGTGCTTTACATAAATATTGTACATTCACATCAGTCCCTGCCCTCAAGGAGCTTACAATCTAAGGTCCCT
The DNA here is from genome assembly GCA_037952835.1 of Lithobates septentrionalis. Taxonomy (NCBI): domain Eukaryota; kingdom Metazoa; phylum Chordata; class Amphibia; order Anura; family Ranidae; genus Lithobates; species Lithobates septentrionalis. The sequence continues at coordinate 42,904 of JBBDGP010002681.1, read as the reverse complement.
AACTCACATTCATACACATACTAGGGCCAGTTTAGACAGGATCTGATTTACCTCCCAGCATGTCTTTGTAGGGTGGGAGGAAACCAGAGTACCCGGAGGAAACCCACGCAGAGAACATGTGAACTCCAGGCAGGTAGTACGGTGGTTGGGATTCTAACCAATGACCCCAGTGCTGCCGGGCGGAAGTGCTAATCACTTAGCCACTGTGCTGCCCATCACTCGGTTCTCGGTCTGCTCAGAGCAGAAAGCGGTGACTACCAGTCATTGCCCTTAGCTCTGTTCCTCAATAGCTCACTGGAGTGCCTGGCAGGCGAGGGGGCCGGTGCAGTTGGCTCTGACTTTCATCTGTGCGCAGAGAGTCGGAGTCAGCTGTCAATCAGGTGGATTCTGACAATATTGTTGGGATCCTTCCAGAGTGGCTCTGCCCAGTCAGCTGTGTAGAAAAAGTATATTGAAAAAAAATGATAAAAATAGTCACTTTTTTAACCACTTTTTGACTGCAGAAAGACGGCTACAACGTTGTTCTCCAGTTCTGGGAAGGCCTATTGGGTGCACTCTATGACCACGTCCTCACAGATCGTGGTAAAGGTTCAATCACAACGACCCTATACCATGTGATTAGTTGTGTCCAATCACAGCTCTCAAAATGTAAATGGACTTGCCGATTATCGTCATTCCTTGTGCCGATAACTGGCAAGGCTGACAGTACATTGTTAACACTGATTATCAGTGCAGCCTCATCAGTCCAGATTAGTGCAACTTTTTAGTGCCCATCAGTGCCACCTCCTCACTGGCTTCTCATTAGTTCCCATCTGTACAGCTTACCAGTGCAGCATCATCAGTGCTCATCAGTGCCACCTCATCGCTGGCTTCTCATCAGTGCCCATCTGTGCAGCCTAATCGGTGCAGCCTCATCAGTGCCCATCAGTGCTGCCTCATCACTGGCTTCTCATCAGTGCCCATCTGTGCAGCCTAATCGGTGCAGCCTCAACAGTGCCCATCAGTGCTGCCTTATCACTGGCTTCTCCTCAGTGCCCATCTGTGCAGCATCATCAGTGCCCATCAGTGCAGCCTCATCAGTGCCCATCAGTGCAGCCTCATTAGTGCCCATTAGTGACGCCTCATCACCGGCTTCTCATCAGTGCCCATCTGTGCAGCTTATCAGTGCAGCATCATCAGTGCCCATCAGTGCTGCCTCATCACTGGCTTCTCATTAGTGCCCATCTGTGCAGCATCATCACTGCCCATCAGTGCAGCCTAATTGCTGCAGCCTCATCAGTGCCCATCAGTGCCGCCTCATCACTGGCTTCTCATCAGCGCCCATCTGTACAGCTTATCAGTGCAGCATCATCAGTGCCCATCAGTGCCACCTCATCACTGGCTTCTCATCGGTGTCCATCTGTGCAGCTTATCAGTGCAGCATCATCAGTGCCGCCTCATCACTGGCTTCTCATCGGTGCCCATCAGTGCAGCCTAATTGATGCAGCCTCATCAGTGCCCATCAGTGCTGCCTCATCACTGGCTTCTCATCAGTGCCCATCTGTGCAGCATCATCAGTGCCGCCTCATCACTGGCTTCTCATCGGTGCCCATCTGTGCAGCCTAATCGGTGGAGCCTCATCAGTGCCCATCAGTGCCGCCTCATCACTGGCTTCTCATCGGTGCCCATCTGTGCAGCCTAATCGGTGGAGCCTCATCAGTGCCCATCAGTGCCGCCTCATCACTGGCTTCTCATCGGTGCCCATCTGTGCAGCCTAATTGGTGGAGCCTCATCAGTGCCCATCAGTGCCGCCTCATCACTGGCTTCTCATCGGTGCCCATCTGTGCAGCCTAATCGGTGGAGCCTCATCAGTGCCCATCAGTACCGCCTCATGACTGGCTTCTCATCGGTGCCCATCAGTGCAGCCTCATCAGTGCCCATCAGTGCTGCCTCATCACTGGCTTCTCATCAGTGCCCATCTGTGCAGCATCATCAGTGCCCATCAGTGCTGCCTCATCACTGGCTTCTCATCGGTGCCGATCTGTGCAGCCTTAATCTGTGGAGCCTCATCAGTGCCCATCAGTGCCGCCTCATCACTGGCTTCTCATCAGTGCCCATCTGTGCAGCTTATCAGTGCAGCCTCATCAGTGCCCATCAGTGCCGCCTAATCTGTGCCCATTGGTGCACCCTCATCAGGGCACAGCAATGAAGAAGAAAAATTACTTTTTTTGCAAACTTACAAATAGAAACTAAGAATTTTTTTTTTTAATTTTCAGTCTTTTTTTGTTTATTTAGCAAAAAATAAAAGCCCAGAGGTGATTAAATACCACCAAATAAATCTCTGTCTGTCTCAAAATAAGATTAAAAAAAAAATATTTCATATGGTTACAGTGTTGCACGACCGCGCAATCGTCATTCAAAGTGAGAGAGTGCTGAAAGCTGAGAATTGGCCTGGGCAGGAAAGGGGGTGAAAGTGGCCGGTATTGAAGGGGGTTGAAGCACCCCTGTACACCCCCCCTATATAAAAAGTGCAGAGTATGTAAACATCAGTTGTGCCCCACATGTGAATTATCATCACAAACGTCGGAGTGAGAGCACTCGGGCCATAATTCATCATTAAGCCTAAACTGATAACCTGTAGGGGCTTTTAAACTCTCGCCTATGGAGAATTTTGAGTACCGTCATTTTCTCTCATTTATAGAACACTATGGGGGTTTTTAAGGCTTGGCAGGTTTGGTATCAAATTATTCGACGCGGCCTCATCCTTTTATATTTTTCCAAAAAATGGGATATAATAATGTGTTTGAACTACATTTCTTTTTATTATATTTTTTTTTTCTGAAAATATGTGTTTGGAAAAAAAAAATCTGCGCAAATATCATGCGACATTACCAATTGACCCCCCCCCCCCCCCCCCTCCTCGTGACCAGGCCATTTTTTTTTTGCTTATTCAGCACTGCGCCACTTTAACTGGTAATTATGAGGTCATGCAACGCTGTACCCAAATAAAATTTATATCATTTTTTTTCCCCCACAAATAGAGCTTTCTTTTGGTGGTATTTGATCACCTCTGCGTTTTTTTACATTTTTGTGTGCTATATAAACGAAAAAAAGACCGACAATTTTGAGAAAAAAAAAAAAATTTACTTTCTGTTCTAAAACATATCCAATAAAAAAAAAAAAAAAAAAAAAGAGAATTTCTTCATAAATTTAGGCCAATATGTGTTCTGCTACAAGTCTTTGGTAAAAGAAAAAAAAAAAAACCCAATAAAGCAAAGCAAAGCGATAAAAAAATAAGTCACTGAAGGAAACATACAGAAAAAAATAGGTACGCTGCCACCTTTAACCGCTTACCTATCGGGTTGGGGGGGGGGGGGCAATTTTTATATTTCTTGCACACATGTTGCTACAAAATAAATCTAAATCTGAAAAAGTATATATTTTCTGAAAAGCAGAGACCCTAAGGAATAAAATGGTGGTAGCTGCAACATATATATATATATATATATATATATATATATATATTCAGATTTAGATTTATTTTGTAGCAACATGTGTGCAAAAAATTAAAAAATTAATCCCCCCCCCCCCACCTGATAGGCAAGCGGTTAAAGGTGGTAGCGTACCTATTTCTTTCTGTTTGTTTCCTTTAGTGACTTATTTTTTTTTTATGGCTTTGTTATTTCACCGGTGAGATCTCTGCTGTTGATTTCCCAGTTCTGCACACCTGCCACCATCACCAGGGGATTCCCAGTCTCCCTAATTATAGAGGATGCAACAGGAGGAGCGAGAACTACCCCCAAGGTGGGTGGGGGAGACGTCTCCTCTGGAGCCCCAAGAGATATAAGAAGCCGGCAGCCGCCTCGTCTACCAGACTCCGTCAGTAAGAGATTTCTCCTGTTTGATGGAATTGAACCTTTTAATGACAATGAGCCGGTATTGTCCGTTGTCCTTTTAATTTGGAATGCTGATGAAGATGTTTGTTGGAAATTTCATGATGTAATCACACCATATATACAGTATCTCACAAAAGTCAGTACACCCCTCAGTCACATCTTTGTATTTTCTTCTTTTCATGTGACAACACTGAAGAAATGACACTTGTCTACAATGTAAAGTAGTGAGTGTACAGCTTGTATAACAGTGTAAATTTGCTGTCCCCTCAAAATAACTCAACACACAGCCATTAATGTATAAACCGCTGGCAACAAAAGTCAGTACACCCCTAAGTGAAAATGTCCAAATTGGGCCCAAAGTGTCAATATTTTGTGTGGCCGCCATTATTTTCCAGCGCTGCCTTAACCCTCTTGGACATGGAGGTCACCAGAGCTTCACAGGTTGTCACTGGAGTCCTCTTCCCCTCCTCCATGATGACATCACAGAGCTGGTGGATGTTAGAGACCTTGCGCTCCTCCACCTTCTGTTTGAGGATGCCCCACAGATGGGGCATATGACGGCATCCCAGAATGGCTGCTCTCGCGCGGGGGGCGCGCATCGCGGCCGCGCCATGTTGCTAGGACACGGCATGCCCCCCATCTCTGTAATGAGCCGCGTCGGCGGCTCTTTAACCATGTGATCGGCTGTGTCCAATCACAGCCGGTCACATGTAAACACGGAGATGCCGGTAATCGTCGCTCCTCGCCTCACGTTGACAAAGTGTGAGGAGAGGAGAGCCGATCAGCGGCATCTCCACGCAGGGGGGGGCATCTGCACATGTAATCAGGGCACTGATTACATTATAGTGCCAACTGTGTCACCAATCAGTGCCCATTAGCGATGCCAGTCAGTGCTGGCTATCAGTGCCCATCACTGCTGTCGATCAATGCCCATCGGTTTCGCCCATCAGTGCCACCTATCAATGCCCATAACCGTGCCGCCTATCAGTAACCACCAGTGCCACCTATTAGTGCCACCTAACAGTGCCCATCAGTGCCATCTATCAGTGCTCATCAGTGCCACCTATCAGTGCCCATAAGTGCGGCATATTAGTGCCTCCTCATCAGTGCCACCTATCAATGCCCATAACCGTGCCGCCTATCAGTGCCCACCAGTGCCGCCTATTACTCATAACCCCGCAAACATTTTTTTTTTTTTTAGCAGAGGCCCTAGGGATTAAAATGGCAATCGTTGCAATTTTTCAAACTCAATTTTTTTGGGGGGAAAAATGAAAACTTCCAGCCCAAGGACGTCATATGACCTCTTTAACTTTGAGCGGGGGATATCTGAATGATGGGCGCAGCTACAGGCATCGTTCTTACAGGCGGTGGGAGGGGACATTTCCCCCCCTTCCGCCGCCCTACGGTGCTTCTCCAAGCTCGCCCGTGCGATCGTCGAGCCGGAGAAAGAATCTGCTGGACGTTGATCATAGAGATTTCCGGTGACCAGATGGTCCCCAGTCATCTCTATGACCTACGGAGGCCCGGGCGCGACGTCATAAGTCGGAAGTATACAAAGCTTAGAGCTCAGCTGGAAAGAAAGAGATCGTTCATTTTTTTTTTACATTTTTTTTTTATCTCAATCTTTCCAGCCTGGAGGAGAGATGTGGGGGTCTTATAGACCCCACATCTCTCCCTAAAGAGGACCTGTCACGCACTATTTCTATTACAAGGGATGTTTACATTCCTTGTAATGGGAATAAAAGTGATGAAAAAAGATTAAAAAAAAAAGAGAAAGTGTAAAAATAAAAAAATTAAAGTAAAATGAACAAAAAAAAAAAAATGTAAAGTGTCCCCGCGCACAGAAGCGAACGCATATGTAAACTGCATTCAAACCACACATGTGAGGTATTGCCGCATGAGAGCAATAATTCTAGCCCTAGACCTTCTCTGTAACTCTAAACTGGTAACCTGTAGAAAAAAAATTTAATGCGTTGCCTATGGAGATTTTTAAGTACCAAAGTTTGGCGCAATTCCTAAAGCGTGACATGTTAGGTATCTACTTACTCTGCGCAACATCATCTTTCACATTATACAAAAAAAATTGGGCTAACTTGACTGTTTTGTTATTTTTTAATTTCTTAAACTGCCCCCCCCCCCCCAAAAAAAAACGCGTTTGAAAAATTGTTGCGCAAATACCGTGTGACATAAAAAGTTGCAACGACCGCCTGTTTATTCCCTAGGGCCTCTGCTAAAAAAAAAAAATTCATATATATATATATGTATATATATATAAAATATTTGGGGGTTCTGAGTAATTTTCTAGCAAAAAAAAAATATTTTTTTTACATGTAGGAAAGGAGTGCCAGGATAGACCCGGTATGGAAGCGGTTAAAAAAAAAACAAAAAAAAAACCACAGTATTTACCCCAATTGTTTGTATAATATAAAAGATGATTTTACGCCGAGTAAATAGATTCCTAACGCGCCGCGCTTTAAAATTGCGCACGCTCGCAGAATGGCTCCAAATTTCGGTACTTAAAAATCTCCATAGGCGACGCTTTAAATTTTTTGCAGGTTACCAGTTTAGAGTTACAGAAAAGGTCCAGTGCTTGTATCATTGCTCTCGCTCTAACAATGTCATACACCCATGCGATCCAATTCTGGAAATCGCACTGCGTTTTGCGAGCTGTTGTCCTTTAATTTAATATTGACACCGGCAGCAGATGACCTGAACTCGATGTTGATGCAGGAAACGCACAGGATTTGCTGCGTTTCCCCGCATCGCATCATTCTGCACCTAGGCCTAAGTTTGAAGCAAATGTAAATGAACCCGAAGTGTTGCTAAACTACAGCAGAGAAAAGTGAGGTCTCCTGCCTGTCCTGCCACTCCCGGCCCCTGTGTAGCAAAGCTGTGTAAATCTCAGGACTGGATGGACGGTAATACCCATCCCTTGTCGGGTACAACAGCTCCAGTAGGTGAATTTTATCTGTGCATTTAGCTGTTTGAAGGGAGTTTAAGGCTATGTTTCCACTATTGCGTCCCCAAAGTCGCGCAATTTCGCCGCGATTTTTTACCGCGACTTGAAGCAATGCCTGTGTATTCTTGAGGTCTATGGACCTCAAGTCGCATCAAAGTGGGACCAAAGTAATGCAGGGACTACCTTTGAAGTCGCTGCGTCTTGAAGTAGCACAGATATGAACGGTACTCATTGGAAATCATGGGGTACGACTTGTCATGCGACTTTTCAGTCCCAAATCGCATGAAAGTCGCACTAGTGGAAACCTAGCCTAAAAAGATGAGTGTTACATCAAAAGCTGATTTTTATTTTATTTTTTTAATGGACTACCTATTTGTATGTTTTTTTTTTTTTTCCTGCTGTAAAAGTTCCATCCACCTAAAGAAAAGGATCGCTGCTTGTTTGGATTACCAAAAAAAGTAACTTGCTTAGCAAATCGCCCCCCTAAAATGCTCTCTTTTCACTATAAATCAAATGAAACACTTTCAGTAGATGTCCCGATTTTAGGGCCAACTTTTTTGTTACAGTTCCACCAATTAAACCCGGTCACTACAAATAAACCCATGGAAGTTCTGTAGCCTGTCCAAAAATGTGTTCACTATTATAACATGAGAGGCAGACATTCGGGGGAAGATTTGGCCGCCAGTGAATCTGCAAATGATCCATGTAATGGGTGTGGAAGATTCGGCTGTTTGTCTTACATTTGTTGTGTAGCTACCTCTGATCTACAAATTGTGAACAAGGTACAAAAGAGATAGAGAACTACAGCCCCGCCACAGCACTGGGAACCCTCTGAGTGGTCCAATCTCACTTTTACCTGGTGACCCACCACAGCACTGGGAACCCTCTGCTAGATGACGTGGTCCTCGTTCATCTCATGCCCCACTGCAGTACTGGAAACCCTTTGCATGGTCAAATCCTTCTTCTCCTGGTGGCACAGCAAAGTACTGGGAACCCTCTGCATGGTCCAATCCTCCTTCTGGTGGCACACCAAAATACTGGGAACCCTCCGCATGGTCCAATCCTCCTTCTCCTGGTGGCACACCACAGTACTGGGAACCATCCGCATGGTCCAATCCTCCTTCTCCTGGTGGCACACCACAGTACTGGGAACCATCCGCATGTTCCAATCCTCCTTCTCCTGGTGGCACACCACAGTACTGGGAACCCTCCGCATGGTCCGATCCTCCTTCTCCTGGTGGCACACCACAGTACTGAGAACCCTCTGCATGGTCCAATCCTCCTTCTGGTGCCACACCACAGTACTGGGAACCCTCCGCATGGTCCGATCCTCCTTCTCCTGGTGGCACACCACAGTACTGGGAACCCTCCGCATGGTCCGATCCTCCTTCTCCTGGTGTCACATCACAGTACTGGGAACCCTCCGCATGGTCCAATCCTCCTTCTGGTGCCACACCACAGTACTGGGAACCCTCCGCATGGTCCAATCCTCCTTCTCCTGGTGTCACACCACAGTACTGGGAACCCTCCGCATGGTCCAATCCTCCTTCTCCTGGTGTCACACCACAGTACTAGGAACCCTCCGTATGGTCCAATCCTCCTTCTCCTGGTGGCACACCACAGTACTGGGAACCCTCCGCATGGTCCAATCCTCCTTCTCCTGGTGGCACACCACAGTACTGGGAACCCTCCGCATGGTCCAATCCTCCTCCTCCTGGTGTCACACCACAGTACTAGGAACCCTCCGTATGGTCCAATCCTCCTTCTCCTGGTGGCACACCACAGTACTGGGAACCCTCTGCATGGCCTGATCCTCCTTCTCCTGGTGGCACACCACAGTACTGGGAACCCTCCGCATGGTCCAATCCTCCTTCTGGTGCCACACCACAGTACTGGGAACCCTCCGCATGGTCCAATCCTCCTTCTCCTGGTGTCACACCACAGTACTGGGAACCCTCCGCATGGTCCAATCCTCCTTCTCCTGGTGTCACACCACAGTACTAGGAACCCTCCGTATAGTCCAATCCTCCTTCTCCTGGTGGCACACCACAGTACTGGGAACCCTCCGCATGGTCCAATCCTCCTTCTCCTGGTGGCACACCACAGTACTGGGAACCCTCCGCATGGTCCAATCCTCCTCCTCCTGGTGTCACACCACAGTACTAGGAACCCTCCGTATGGTCCAATCCTCCTTCTCCTGGTGGCACACCACAGTACTGGGAACCCTCTGCATGGCCTGATCCTCCTTCTCCTGGTGGCACACCACAGTACTGGGAACCCTCCGCATGGTCCAATCCTCCTTCTCCTGGTGGCACACCACAGTACTGGGAACCCTCCGCATGGTCCAATCCTCCTTCTCCTGGTGTCACACCACAGTACTGGGAACCCTCCGCATGGTCCAATCCTCCTTCTCCTGGTGGCACACCACAGTACTGGGAACCCTCCGCATGGTCCAATCCTCCTTCTCCTGGTGGCACACCACAGTACTGGGAACCCTCCGCATGGTCCAATCCTCCTCCTCCTGGTGTCACACCACAGTACTAGGAACCCTCCGTATGGTCCAATCCTCCTTCTCCTGGTGGCACACCACAGTACTGGGAACCCTCCGCATGGTCCAATCCTCCTTCTCCTGGTGTCACACCACAGTACTAGGAACCCTCCGTATGGTCCAATCCTCCTTCTCCTGGTGTCACACCACAGTACTGGGAACCCTCTGCATGGCCTGATCCTCCTTCTCCTGGTGTCACACCACAGTACTGGGAACCCTCTGCATGATTCAGTCCACCTTCTCCTGGTTCCCTGACCTAATATTGGGAACTCTCTGCTAGATGTAGTCCTCTTTCATCTCATGCCCCTTTGCATGGTCAAATCCTCTTTCTCCTTGTGCCACGCCAAAGTACTGGGAACCCTCCGCATTGTCCAATCCCCCTTCTGCTGGTACCACACCACAGTACTGGGAACCCTCTGCATGATCCAATCCTCCTTCTCCTGGTGGAACACCACAGTACTGGGAACCCTCTGATGGTCCAATCCTCCTTCTCCTGGTGGCACACCACAGTACTGGGAACCCTCCGCATGGTCCAATCCTCCTTCTCCTGGTGGAACACCACAGTACTGGGAACCCTCTGATGGTCCAATCCTCCTTCTCCTGGTGGCACACCACAGTACTGGGAACCCTCCAGATGGTCCAATCCTCCTTCTCCTGGTGGAACACCACAGTACTGGGAACCCTCTGCATGGTCCAATCCTCCTTCTCCTGGTGGCACACCACAGTACTGGGAACCCTCTGCATGATTCAGTCCACCTTCTCCTGGTTCCCTGTCTTAGTATTGGGAACTCTCTGCTAGATGTAGTCCTCTTTCATCTCATGCCCCACCGCAGTACTGGGAACCCTTTGCATGGTCAAATCCTCTTTCTCCTTGTGCCACGCCAAAGTACTGGGAACCCTCCGCATTGTCCAATCCTCCTTCCCCTGGTACCACACCACAGTACTGGGAACCCTCTGCATGATCCAGTCCTGCCTCTCCTGGTTTCCCATCATAGTATTGGGAACCCTCTGCTAGATGTAGTCCTCTGTCATCTCATGCCCCACTGCAGTACTAGGAGCCCTTTGCATGGTCAAATCCTCCTTCTCCTGGTGCCTCAGAACAAGAATGGGAACCCTTTACAGCACATGGTGCAATCCCCCTCCTTCTGGTGCCCCACCATAGTACTGGAAACCTCTGCATGATCCAGTCCTCCTTCTCCTGGTTCCCCACCACAGTACTGGGAATTCTTTACTAGATGCAGTCCTTTTTTGGCGCCCCACTGCTGGACTGTGAATCTCCTGCATGGTCCAGTCTTCTTTGCCCTGGTGCCCCACTACAGTACTGGGAGCCCTTGCTAGATGTGGTCCTCTTTCATCTGGAGCTCTACCACAGTACTGGGAATCCTCTGCATGGGTCAAATCCTATTGCCCCTGGTTCCCCACCAAAGTACTGGGAACCCTCTGTATGGTCCAATCCTCCTTCTCCTGTTGCCACACCACAGTACTGGGAACCCTCTGTACGGTCCAATCTTTTTTCTTCTGTTGCCCCGCTTCAGTTATAGAACTCTGCACTGTAGCACTGGGAACTCTTTGCATGATCCAGTCCTTTTTTCTGGTGCCCTGCCACAGTACCAGGAACCCTTTGCATGGTCCAATCCCCCCTCTCCTGGTGCCTCACCGCAGTACTGGGAACTTTTTGCTAGATTTAGTCCTCTTTTTCTTGGTGCCGCACCGCAGTACCGGAAATCCTCTGCATGGTCCAATCTTCTTTGCCCTGGTGTCCCACCGCAGTACTGGGAGCCCTTTATGAGATGTAGTCCTCTTTCATCCGGTGCCCCACCACAGTACTGGGAATCCTCTGCATGGTCCAGTCCTCCTCCTTCTCCTGGTGTTCCATCTTAGTATTGGGAACCCTCTGCTAGATGTGGTCCTCTTTCATCTCAAAGGGCAGGGCACCGCAGTACTAGGAAGCCTTTGCATGGGTAAATCCTCTTTCCTCTGGTGCCCTGCCCTTTGCAAGATCCAATCCTCCTTGCCCTGCTGCCCCACAACAAATCTGCAAACTCACTACCTGGTGCAATCCTCCTCCTTCTGGTGCCCCTGTGCAGTACTGGGAACCCTCTTTATGGCCCAATCCTCTTTCTTCTGGTTCCCCACTGCAGCACTGGGTACTCTTTGCTAGAAGTAGTCCTCTTTTTCCTGGTGCCCCCCTCAGTACTGGGATTCCTCTGCATTGTCTAATCTTCTTTGCCCTGGTGCCCCACCGCAATATTGTGAGCCCTTTGCTAGATGTGGTTCTCTTTCATCTGGTGCCCCACCAAAGTACTGGGAACCATCTGTATTGCCCAATCCTTTTCCTGGTGCCACACCATAATACTGGAAACCCTCTGCGTGATCCAGTCCTCCTTTTCCTGGTGCTCACCGAAGTACTAGGGACCCTTTGCATGATCCAATTCTCCTTGTCCCGGAGCCACACTGCAGTACTGGAAATCCTCTGCTAGATGTAGTTCTCTATCTCCTGGTGCCCCTCCGCAGTACTGGAAACCCTCTGCATGGTCCAATTTTCCTTCTTCTGTTACCCCGCTTCAGTTCTAGGAACTCTCTGCATGAATCAGTCTTCCTTCTCCCATTGTAGCACTGGGAATTCTCTCCATGGTCATGTCCTTCTCCTGGTGCCCTGGTGCACAGTACCAGGATCCCTCCATGATTAATTCCTTCTGGTGTTCCACCACAGTACAGTGAACCTTCTACATCTTACAATTCTCCATTTCTTGGTGCGCCACCACAGTACTTAAAAACCTCCTGCATGGTCCAATGCTCCTGGTGACCCACAGTACTGGGAACCCTCTGCATGGTTTAATACTAGATGTAGTTCTCTTTCTGCTGGTGCCCCACCACGGTACTTGGAATCCCCTGCATGGTCCATTCTTCCATCTCCTGGTGCCCCATCGCAGTATTGGGAACTCTCATCTCGATATAGTCCTCTTTCTCAAAGTCCCCTACTGCTGTACTGAGAACCCTCTGCATCTTCCAATTCTCCTTTTCTTGGTGCTCCACAGCAGTACTGAAAAACCTCTGCATAGTCCAATGCTCATTCTCTTGGTGATCCATTACAGCACTGGGAACCCTCTGCAGGGTCTAGTACTTGTCCTGGTGTCCCGCCACAGTATTGGGAACCCTCATCATGGACCGGTCACCCTTCTCCTCGTGCTACACCGCAAGACTGGGAACACTCTACATGGTCTTATTCTTCTACTAGTGCCCCACAGCAAGACTGGGAACCCTCTGCAGGGTCTAGTCGTTCACCTGGTGCCCCATCCCAGTACTGGGAAAACTGTAAACGGTCTTATTCTTCTCCTGGTGCCCCACCGCAAGACTGGGAACCCTCTGCATGGTCTATTCTTTCACCTGGTGCCCCATCGCAGTACTGGCAAAACTCTACATGGCCTTATTCTTTTCCTGGTGCCCCATTACAAGATTGGGAAACCTCCTGCATGGTCTATTCTTTCACCTGATGCCCCATGGCATTACTGGGAAAACTCAACACATGGTCTCATCCTTCTCCTGGTGCCCCACCGCAAAACTGAGAACCCTCTGCTCCCTTGGCCACAGAAATATGTCTCTCTGTAATTTCACCATACATGTACTTTAAATCCAAAAAAAAGCCACTTAAGCACCAGACAGCCGTGGGCTGTACTGCAAGCAATAATTAATGACTTTGTCCCTCCAGCAACTGAGGATTACACTGCAGGGCTTGTAAGAACTCCGATAACTAGTTCCAGACTGATGTCTGCAAGCTACTGGGTGGGACCGCCATTGGGTGTCCATCATTCTCTATGAGCTAACCACCTCAGCAGTCTTCTGCTTGTGGGCACAGCCCCACTGAATCCAAGGAATTTGCAAGTCATTGCTTTTTTCATACTCCTCCTAGTCTGATCTGAAGACTGTCACATAATTAAGAATCGTTTACTGGGATATTTAGTGCAGATTGGAGAAATGTTTAATTTCAGGATTAAGGCTCCATTCATACTTGTGTGACTTGTCATGCAAATTTGGACATCAAAGTCGCATGACAAGTCGTTCCCCAAGTTTTCCAATGATAACTATTCATATATGTGCAACCTAAATTTGCAGCAATTTCAAAGTAGTTCATGCACTACTTTATTCAGACTTTCACGCAACTTGAGAGCCATAGACATCAATGTTAGCCCTCAAATGTTGCATGAAATTCTTACCTGAATGTCATATTTTGCAACAGTTGTCTATTATCATAAATTGGGATAAAATCTTAGGAACAAAGAACACGGAGGAGAGATAGGTTTGCTTTAAGAGCATATTAATTAAGGGCATTAGCCAATGCAGCCCATTGGGTAATAAATTTAAAAGAGCTTAACTCCAATGTAAAAATGCATATAAAAGCAAAGGAGAAGGCCTTCAAAAAATACAAAGTTGAGGGATCATCATCAGCATTCAGACTTTATAAAGAATGCAACAAGAAATGTAAAGGTGCAATAAGGACGACGGCTAAGATAGAACATGAATGACACAAAGCGGAGGAGAGCAAAAAAAATCCCAAGAAATTCTTTAAGTATGTAAACAGTAAAAAAGGGGGAACAGAACATTTTGGCCCCATAAAGAATGAGGAAGGACATCTGGTTACAAAGGATGGGGAGATGGCGAAGGTATTGAATTTATTCTTCTCCTCAGTCTTCACAAGGGAATCGGGGGGCTTCAGTAACCAAAACTGCAGTGTTTATCCTCATGACACAACACAGGAAGCAACTCCATGGTTAACAGAGGACAGAATTAAAATTAGACTTGGGAAACTTAACATTAATAAATCACCGGGACCAGATGGCTTGCATCCGAGGGTACTTAGGGAACTCAGTCAGGTGATTGCCAGACCGTTGTTCCTAATTTTTACAGACAGTCTATTGACTGGAATGGTACCAGCTGATTGGAGAAAAGCCAATGTAGCACCAATAATTAAAAAGGGCCCAAAATACATCCCTGGGAATTACAGACCAGTTAGCCTAACATCAATAGTATGTAAACTCTTGGAGGGGATCATAAGGGACTATATACAAGATTTTAGTAATGAGAGCGGTATCATTAGCAGTAATCAGCATGGATTCATGAAGAATCGTTCTTGCCAAACCAATCTATTAACCTTCTATGAGGAGGTGAGTTGCCATCTAGATAAAGGAAGGCCCGTAGACGTGGTGTATCTGGATTTTGCAAAAGCATTTGACACAGTTCCCGATAAACGTTTACTGTACAAAATAAGGTGCGTTGGCATGGACCATAGGGTGAGTACATGGATTGAAAACTGGCTACAAGGGCGAGTTCAGAGGGTGGTGATAAATGGGGAGTACTCGGAATGGTCAAGGGTGGGTAGTGGGGTCCCCCAGGGTTCTGTGCTGGGACCAATCCTATTTCATTTGTTTGTAAACGACCTGGAGGATGGGATAAACAGTTCAATCTCTGTATTTGCAGACGATACTAAGCTAAGCAGGGCAATAACTTCTCCGCAGGATGTGGAAACCTTGCAAAAAGATCTGAACAAATGAATGGGGTGGGCAACTACATGACAGATGAGGTTCAATGTAGAAAAATGTAAAATAATGCATTTGGGTGGCAAAAATATGAATGCAATCTATAGACTGGGGGGAGAACCTCTGGGGGAATCTAGGATGGAAAAGGACCTGGGGGTCCTAGTAGATGATAGGCTCAGCAATGACATGCGATGCCAAGCTGCTGCTAACAAAGCAAACAGAATATTGGCATTAAAAAGGGGATCAACTGCAGAGATAAAACGATAATTCTCCTGCTCTACAAGACTCTGGTCCGGCCGCACCTGGAGTATGCTGTCCAGTTCTGGGCACCAGTCCTCAGGAAGGATGTACTGGAAATGGAGCAAGTACAAAGAAGGGCAACAAAGCTAATAAAGGGTCTGGAGGATCTTAGTTATGAGGAAAGGTTGTGAGAACTGAACTTATTCTCTCTGGAGAAGAGACGCTTGAGAGGGGATATGATTTAAATTTACAAATACCGTAGTGGTGACCCCACAATAGGGATAAAACTTTATCGCAGAAGAGAGTTTAATAAGACTCGTGGCCACTCTTTAAAAATTAGAAGAAAAGAGGTTTACCTTAAACGACGTAGAAGGTTCTTTACTGTAAGAGCGGCAAGGATGTCGAATTCCCTTCCACAGGCGGTGGTCTCAGCGGGGGGCATTGATAGCTTCAAGAAACTATTAGATAAGCACCTGAACGACCACAACATACAGGGATATACAATGTAAT
This sequence comes from Lithobates septentrionalis, assembly GCA_037952835.1. NCBI lineage: Eukaryota > Metazoa > Chordata > Amphibia > Anura > Ranidae > Lithobates > Lithobates septentrionalis. Next base: position 27,238 of record JBBDGP010002681.1, on the reverse strand, counting down.
ACTGACATATAATCACACATATGGGTTGGACTTAATGGACGTGTGTCTTTTTTCAACCTCACCTACTATGTAACTATCACTGGTCAAAGCCAAAGTCGTGTCCAAGTTGCACCCATCCTAAGCTGTATCAAAGTTGCACTCCAAAGTCGGTGCAAACGTTGGAGTCGTACAAGTGTGGGTGGAGCCTAAGGCTGGATTTAACAGGAGCCATTGTTGGCCAAGGCAAGGGGGCCTTTTTGCATAGTTTAGGTCACCAGGCAACTAATGTAAAACTAAACTTCGGAAACAGCACAAGAGAGACCAGAGCTCTGGTAGGGGCCAAGCAGGCTCCACCCACTACAGGCTGCCTGCAGTAAACTACAGGAGGGGGCGGAGACAAGACCAGTCTCCCTGCATAAGGAGAAAGAGCAGAGCTGTGGGAGGAGCCCAGCAGGCTCCACCCACTACAGAAAACTACAGGAGGGGGGCGGACACAAGACCAGTCACCCTGCAGAAGGAGAGGGAGCAGAGCTGTGGGAAGGGCCCAGCAAGCTCCACCCACTACGGGCTGCCTGCAGAAAACTACAGGAGGGGGCGGAGACAAGACCAGTCACCCGGCACAAGGAGAGAGAGCAGAGCTGTGGGAGGGGCCCAGCAAGCTCCACCCACTACAGGCTGCCTGCTGAAAACTACATGAGGGGGCGGAGACAAGGCCAGTCACCCTGCACTAAGAGAAGAGGCAGAGCTGTGGGAGGGGCCCAGCAAGCTCCACCCACTACGGGCTGCCTGCAGAAAACTACAGGAGGGGGCGGAGACAAGACCAGTCACCCGGCACAAGGAGAGAGAGCAGAGCTGTGGGAGGGGCCCAGCAAGCTCCACCCACTACAGGCTGCCTGCTGAAAACTACATGAGGGGGCGGAGACAAGGCCAGTCACCCTGCACTAAGAGAAGAGGCAGAGCTGTGGGAGGGGCCCAGCAAGCTCCACCCACTACAGGCTGCCTGTAGAAAACCACATGAGGGGGCGGAGACAAGACCAGTCACCCGGCACAAGGAGAGAGAGTAGAGCTGTGGGAGGGGCCCAGCAAGCTCCACCCACTTCAGGCTGCCTGCAAAAAACTACTTGGAGGGGGCGGAGACAAGGCCAGTCACCCTGCACTAGGAGAGGGAGCAGAACTATGGGAGGGGCCCAGCAAGCTCCACCCACTACAGGCTGCCTGTAGAAAACTACCGGAGGGGGCGGAGACAAGGCCAGTCACCCTGCACTAAGAGAAGAGGCAGAGCTGTGGGAGGGGCCCAGCAGGCTCCAACCACTACAGCAAACGACAGGAGGGGGCGGAGACAAGACCAGTCCCCCTGCACAAGGAGAGAGAGCAGCAGTGAGCGGTCTGATTTTAAAGGAAGTCTCCCACTGGATTACTGCACAGATCTGGAAGTAATACACAAAGATCGCCGAGATTCTATGAATTATGTGTAATCAATGTTTGCTTATGCTGGAGTTTAGCTTTAAGGCTTGAAAAGAAAACCCCCCACTCTCCAGCGTTTCGGCGATCGCCATTATTCTACTTACCTCTCCCTGGTGCTATAAATCTAACTTCCCGCTTGAGATTTCGATCAGCAGTTAGCGCAGTACAATGACAGTTTAGGAAGCCACCTGCTGCAGTCATTAATATTTCAGTCCCGTTCCAATGAATTAGAGTGTTTGCTGTACAAATTGTCACAGGTCATATTGTCTTATTTGGAGCCACTTCCCTACGAGGCAGAGAGTCGGGAATGGGATGAAAATTACAGGATGCAGAACAGTACCACGGAACGCCACAAATAATTCCATAGGGTCCCAACCCGAATATAGCTTTAGTTTTCAATGGTGTTGGGAGGGGTTAGAACCTATGTTTGTTTTTTTGTTTTAATGCTGCCTGTGACTCCATTTGGGAGATTTTCATAGACTGTGTGTCTCGGTGACACCTGGACCGGAAATAAAGGGGCTCACGGGACAGAAAGGCACATCAATAAAAACTGGAGAGTTCACCTTTTCCTCACTTTGCTGGAAAGTGCTTTTGCTGCTTTTTCTGCCCCCCTTTGAAGAGATTTCTCATGACTTCCTGAGACACACATGTCAAACACAAGGTCCGTGGGCCAAATTTAATAAATACAATCTTTTGCATAATACATGTGTATGTTGCCTAAAATGTCCTAATGAAGGGGGATTTCTCTTTTTTTTTCAATGACATATTAGGGATGTGGCCACTACACTTTTGATCTGATACGGTGAAACTTTCCTTTCTGTTATAGACTTCCATGGAACCGCCTCCGGCCGTGGGACACTATAGCCCTATATTATCAAAAGTATTGGGATATCTGTTGGGTATTGGGATATCTGTTGTTTGTTTACATCCAGCCCCCAAAGTCTTCACTGTCCTGGCCGCCCATGCGTAATTCAGCCCCATAGACACACACTATATTACCAAAAGTATTGGGACGCCGGCCTTTACACACACGTGAGCTTTAATGGCATCCCAGTCTTAGTCCGGAGGGTTCAATATTGAGTTGGCTCCGCCCTTTGCAGCTATAACAGCTTCAACTCTTCTGGGAAGGCCGTCCACAAGGTTTAGGTGGGTGTCTATGGGAATGTTTGACCGTTCTTCCAGAAGAGCATTTGTGAGGTCAGGCACTGATGTTGGATGAGAAGGCCTGGCTCGCAGTCTCCGCTCTAATTCATCCAAAAGGTGTTCTATCAGGTTGAGATCAGGACTCTGTGCAGGCCAGTCAAGTTCCTCCACCCCTTTCTTATCCATGTCTTTATGGGTCTTGCTTTGTGCACTGGTCCAAATCATTTGGTGGAGGGGGGATTATGGTGTGGGGGTTGTTTTTCAGGGGTTGGGCTTGGCCCCTTAGTTCCAGTGAAGGGAACTCTTAAGGCGTCAGCATACCAAGACATTTTGGACAATTTCATGCTCCCAACTTTGTGGGAGGAGTTTGGGGACGGCCCCTTCCTGTTCCAACATGACTGCGCAGCAGTGCACAAAGCAAGGTCCATAAAGACATGGATGAGCGAGTTTGGGGTGGAGGAACTTGACTGGCCTGCACAGAGTCCTGATCTCAACCTGATAGAACACCTTTTGGATGAATTACAGCAGAGACAGCGAGCCAGGCCTTCTCATCCAACATCAGTGCCTGACCTCACAAATGCTCTTCTGGAAGAATGGTCAAACATTCCCATAGACACACTCCTAAACCTTGTGGACAGCCTTCCCAGAAGAGTTGAAGCTGTTATAGCTGCAAAGGGCGGAGCCAACTCAATATTGAACCCTACGGACTAAGACTGGGATGTCATTAAAGTTCATGTAAAGGCAGGCGTCCCAATACTTTTGGTAATATAGTGTATGTCTTTGGGGCTGTAATGCGCAGGGGCGGCCCGGACAGTGAAGACTTTGAGGACTGGATGTAAACAAACAACAGAACCGCAGCCATTGGATCGAGGTATATACTGTATGCAGGAGGGGGAGGGGGGTTTGGTTAGGACAGGGGAAGGGAAAAAAGGGGATCAATACATTTTGTAATAAAGTCTCCTTATCATTTCACTCTTCCCTCTATTCTGGCTGGAATTAGAGGCTATAGGGAAAAAAAGCAACATGATCCGGATCAGTGTATAAAGTAGCAAAACATGTTGAGCTCGTTCCTGTACAGGAAGTGAGATAATGAGCATTAATGAGCCGTCACTCCACCTAGGTGAACGATGTGCACAGTGCTCGCTGGGCCTCCACCTAGGTGAACGATGTGCACAGTGCTCGCTGGGCCTCCACCTAGGTGAACGATGTGCACAGTGCTCGCTGGGCCTCCACCTAGGTGAACGATGTGCACAGTGCTCGCTGGGCCTCCACCTAGGTGAACGATGTGCACAGTGCTCGCTGGGCCTCCACCTAGGTGAACGATGTGCACAGTGCTCGCTGGGCCTCCACCTAGGTGAACGATGTGCACAGTGCTCGCTGGGCCTCCACCTAGGTGAACGATGTGCACAGTGCTCGCTGGGCCTCCACCTAGGTGAACGATGTGCACAGTGCTCGCTGGGCCTCCACCTAGGTGAACGATGTGCACAGTGCTCGCTGGGCCTCCACCTAGGTGAACGATGTGCACAGTGCTCGCTGGGCCTCCACCTAGGTGAACGATGTGCACAGTGCTCGCTGGGCCTCCACCTAGGTGAAGGATGTGCACAGTGCTCGCTGGGCCTCCACCTAGGTGAACGATGTGCACAGTGCTCGCTGGGCCTCCACCTAGGTGAACGATGTGCACAGTGCTCGCTGGGCCTCCACCTAGGTGAACGATGTGCACAGTGCTCGCTGGGCCTCCACCTAGGTGAAGGATGTGCACAGTGCTCGCTGGGCCTCCACCCTAGGTGAATGATGTGCACAGTGCTCGCTGGGCCTCCTGGGATATGCATGTCACATATTCCAGGCCTTTAGGCTGGATTAACACATGAGCGTTGCGTTTTTGAGCACTTTTTTTGGGGGGGGGGGGGGCGTTTTGTTTTTTTTTGTTTTTTTAGCCAATAGAGAAAAACATCATCTGTTTCATAATTTGTTTTTTCAGCTTTTTTCATTTTATTCTTTATTCATTTTATTTTTTAAAACTTTTTTAAGAGGTTAAGATTTTAGGGTTAAAGGTTATGGGTCAATTTCTAATATTTATGTATTTATTTTGTTAGGTTAGGGGTCAATATTAGGGTTAGGGGTTAATATTAGGGGTTATCTATTTGTATTGGGGTTTGTGGTTAATATTAGGGTTAGGGGTAAGGATTAGGGGTCAAAATTAGGGTTAGAATTAGGAGTTAATATCAGGGTTAGCATTGGGGTCAGGATTTGGGGCCAATAGTGGGGTTAGGAGTTAATATTAAGGTTATATCTGTTTGGATTAGGGTTAGGTGTTAATATTAGGGGTCAACATTACGGTAATTGGTTAGAATTAGGGGTCAATATTAGGGGTTATCTGTTTGTATTGGGGTTTGGGGTCAATATTAGGGTTAGAATTAGGGGTTAATATCAGGGTTAGGATTGGGGTCAGGATTAGGGGTCAATAATAGGGTTAGGGGTTATTATTAGGGGTCAATATTAAGGTTAGTCTTAGGGTTAGGTGTTAATATTAGGATAATCTGTTTGGATTAGGGGTCAATGTTAGGGTTTGGGGTCAATATTAATGTTAGGGGTTAGGATTAGGGTTGAGGTCAATATTAGGGTTAGGATTAGGGATCAATGTTAGGGTTAGGGGTTAGTATTAGGGGTCAATATTAAGGTTATATCTGTTTGGATTAGTATTAGGTGTTAATATTAGGGGTCAATATTAGGGTAAGGGGTTAGAATTAGGGGTCAATATTAAGGTTATATCTGTTTGGATTAGTATTAGGGTTAGGTGTTAATATTAGGGGTTAATATTAGGGTAAGGGGTTAGAATTTGGGGTCAATATTAGGGATTATCTGTTTGTATTAGGGTTTGGGGTCAATATTAGGGTTAGGGGTAAGGATTAGGGGTCAAAATTAGGGTTGGAATTAGGGGTTGATATCAGGGTTAGGGGTCAATATTAGGGTTAGACTTAGGGTTAGGTGTTAATATTAGGTGTTAATATTAGGAATAGAATTAGGGGTCAATATTAGGGTTAGGAGTCAATGTTAGGGTAAGGGGTTAATATTAGGGGTCCATATTAAGGTTAGGGTTTAGGATTAGGGTTGAGGTCAATATTAGGGTTAGGATTAGGGGTCAATATTAGGGTTAAGAGTCAATGTTAGGGGTCCATTTTAAGGTTAGGGTTTAGGATTAGGGTTGGGGTCAATATTAGGATTAGTTTTATTTATTTATTTATATAATTTATTATTGAAATGTTTTATTTATTTACTTATTGTTTATTATTTATTTCATCATTGCATTTGAGCAGAAAAGCGTTTTGAAAATGCGCTAAAACGCTCAAAAATGCCCAAAACAAGCATTTCCATGCACTTCTATAGGGAAAAAAAAAAAAACGCTTTAAAAACCCACCAAATCTGCCTGATTTCCAGCTACAACAAAAGCTCCGGAACTTTTTTGAGCTTCAAGGGACTTTGAGTGGAGATGTGAACCGTCTCTAGAGAGAATAATTTATATATTTTTTCTCCTCCAGCATTTTGGAGCTTTCGAGCTTTCAAACTACAAAAACGCTCAGGTGTGAATGGGGCCTAAGTCATAGTAGGAGGGGGGTGGACCTAGCGGAGTCTCATTGCGAGGCGCCCCCCACCCCCCCACCCCCGCCGGCTCAATCTGGAAGAGCCGGTGGGCCTTTCGATAATGTCATAAGTAAGATGGCGGCACAAGACTGAGCGGTGTCTGTTGACAGAATGATGTCCGCGGGACAACACTGTTTTCTGTGGCTGAGTGAGTATCCAGTGAGTATCGGGGTGGTTAGGTGCCTACAAAACCACCCAGGAAATGGGGGCAGAGTAAAAAATGTGCCTACAAAACCACCCAGGAAATGGGGGCAGAGTAAAAAATGTGCCTACAAAACCACTCAGGAAATGGGGGCAGAGTAAAAAAAATGGGGGGCGCGGGGTGGGTTTAGCCCAGGGTTTCTCAACCAGGGTTCCATGGAACCGTAGAGTTCCTCCAGAGGTTGCTGGGGGTTCCATGAGCAATTTCTGTCTCTCAGATAGGTTCCCACCGACACCATTGCTCTTTTTAGCTATCTGTAAGGGGGTAATTCTTCCCAGGGACAACAAGTGTAAGGAGCATTCTCCCCACCGACCATCACACTAACGTATCATGGGTTGTAGATCTAGTCATTTTTAACAGGCGTTCCCGGAGACCGGAAAGTTATATCAAGGGTTCCTCCAAGTTGAAAAGGTTGAGAAAGGCTGGTTCAGGCTGAAGGTCCTCTTTAAACTTTCTTTTATGCTATTCACTGGTCCTGAAAGAGGCGGAGCTACAGTATTGTGCAAAAGTTTTAGGCAGGCGTGAAAAAAATGCTGTAAATGAAGAATGGTTTCACTAATCGAAGCGTTAAATATTTGGGGTGACCCCGACCCCCTTTTGCCTTCTTCTCGGTAGACTTGCACACGGTTGTTGAAGGAACTGGGCAGGTAGTTTGTTCTATGTACATCTTGGAGAACTAAGCACAGATCTTCTGTGGATGCTGGCTGTCTCCAATTCTTCGGTCTCTTCATGTCAGACTCCACAATGGTGAGATCAGGGCTCTGGGGGGGGGGGCCAAACCATCACTTCCACAGGACTCCTTGTTCTTCAGGCTGGGTTCACACTTAGTGCGGATGAGTCTGACAGCAGAGGGTCCGGTGCTCTCTGTTTCAGGGATGAGTCCGTCCCAACTTTTTGACTAAATTCGGACCTGAAATGAAGCCAAAGACGCACGGGACCCTTGTGCAATCTGCTCCGCAGCCGCCACGGAGATGCGTAAACCGGTTTCATGGAGAGCCGGACATGCAAATTGGTGGGAACCCAGCCTTACACTGAAGATAGTTCTTAACTGCTTCCCGCCCACCATATGCCAAATGACGTCCTCAGCTTTGAGCGGGGATATCTGAATGATGGGTGTAGCTACAGTCATCATTCAGATATCGTCTTTTAGAGACGGTGATTCTGTGCACCATAAGAATGATCATAGCGGCTGTTCCGCCGCTTGAACGTTCTTGCGGGAGGCGAGAGGGGACGCCCCCCCCCTCCCCTGCGGTGCTTCAACCGACTCACCTACGCTACGATCGGTGAGTCGGACACAGGATCCGCCGGCCCCGGATGTTCATCATAGAGTCTCTATGATCGTCGGAGGCCCGGCGCGATGTTATGACGTCACGCCCGGCCTCTGCATTCAAATGAATGGCGCCGATTCAGCTGGGAAGCCAGGATCGTTTTTTTTTGGGGGATTTCTGGCTTTCCAGCCTAGAGGTGAGATGTGGGGTCTTATTGACCCCCCAGATCTCACTGCAAAGAGGACCTGTCATGCCATATTCCTATTACAGGGGATGTTTATATTCCTTGTAATAGGAATAAAAGTGATCAAAAAATCTTTTTTTGGGAAAAAAAGTGTCAAGCTAAAATAAAGTAAAATTAACAATAAAAAAAAAAAAAAATGTAAAGCGCCCCTGTCCCCGTGAGCTCACACGCAGAAGCGAACGCATACGTAAGTCCCGCCCACATATGAAAACGCTGTTCAAACCACACACGTGAGGTATCGCCGCAAACGTCGGAGCGAGAGAAATAAATTTGGTCCTAGACCTCCTCTGTAACTCAAAACATGTAACCAGTAAAAAATTTTAAAGCATCGCCTATGGGGATTTTTAAGTAGCGAAGTTTGGCGCCATTCCACGAGAGCGTGCAATTTTGAAGTGTGACATATTAGGTATCTATTTACTTCAGCGTAACTTCATCTTTCACAGTATGCAAAACATTGGGCTAACTTTACTATTTTGTTTTTTTTTTAAAGCAAAAAACTGTTTTTTTTTTCAAAAAAAACCCCAAAACGCATTCGAAAAATTGCTGCGCAAATACCGTGTGAGATAAAAAGTTGCAATGACCGCCATTGTATTCTTTAGTTTCTTTGTTAAAAAATAAATATATATAATGTTTGGGGGTTCTATGTAATTTTCCAGCAAAAAAATGATTATTTTTACATGTAGGAGAGAAATGTCAGAATTGGCCTGGATGGCAAATTGATGACATCGGCTGTATGTTGGGGTGGTTGTCCTGACGCAGAATACATTTGTGGCCAATCACACGCCTCCCTAATGGTACACCATGATTGATAAGTACCTGCCTGTATTTCTCAGCTTTGAGGACACCATTGATCGGCGTTGGGGACCGTAAACGCAGTGGTCGGCCAAGGAAAATATTTTTGAGAACTTTACTACTGAGATAAAAAATATTATTATGTTTAAAACATGAAAGAAACAGAAAAAAACCCCCAAGAAACTGAATGATAAAGACCCAAAGAGTAAATGTGGGCATTTGTAGGACAACCAGAGGATCTTCAGCTCCTACAATGATGACAAGAGTGTACTAAGCGGAAGGAGGCGGAAAAGACCTGGAGATCCCCAAATAACCCAAGAGATGATAAAGGAAGGAATAAAAGAATAACGCCCATTCAGAGATCAGACAATAGAGAAGGTCCATCAGGGTAGGACATCCCGATACACCTGTGGATGGAGAAGAGGTGAGTGTTTTGGACAGACGTTTTCTGACGTTGATTCTACTAATCATGAAATTCCAGTTAAAGTTGGAAAGAGAATTTTAATTTAGTTGGTTAGAGGAAACCGGGGCACATGGAGGAAACTCACACAAACAAAGGGAAGAACACAAACTCCATGCAGATAGACCTGGTGGGAGTGGGAACCAGGACCACAGAACTGCAGAGCTTCATCGTTAACCACTAAGATTTGGTGCTATGTAACATCTGTCACTAGTTTTTGATCCTCCCAGTATCCCCAGTACAGACATGGAGGGGCTCAGTCATCTCTCCTGTCTCCAGTACAGACATGGAGGGGCTCAGTCATCTCTCCTGTGTCTCCAGTACAGACATGGAGGAGCTCAGTCATCTCTCCTGTGTCTCCAGTACAGACATGGAGGGGCTCAGTCATCTCTCCTGTGTCTCCAGTACAGACATGGAGGAGCTCAGTCATCTCTCCTGTGTCTCCAGTACAGACATGGAGGAGCTCAGTCATCTCTCCTGTCTCCAGTACAGACATGGAGGGGTTCAGTCATCTCTCCTGTGTCTCCAGTACAGACATGGAGGGGTTCCGTCATCTCTCCTGTGTCTCCAGTACAGACATGGAGGGGTTCAGTCATCTCTCCTGTGTCTCCAGTACAGACATGGAGGGGCTCAGTCATCTCTCCTGTGTCTCCAGTACAGACATGGAGGGGCTCAGTCATCTTTCCTGTGTCCCCAGAACAGACATGAAGGGGCTCAGTCATCTCTCCTGTGTCTCCAGTACAGACATGGAGGAGCTCAGTCATCTCTCCTGTGTCTCCAGTACAGACATGGAGGGGCTCAGTCATCTCTTGTGTGTCCCCAGTACAGACATGGAGGGGTTCAGTCATCTCTCCTGTGTCCCCAGTACAAACATGGAGGGGCTGTCATCTCTCCTGTGTCTCCAGTACAGAAATGGAGGGGCTCAGTCTTCTCTCCTTTTTCCCCAGTACAGACATGGAGGGGCTCAGTCATCTCTCATGTGTCCCCAGTACAGACATGGAGGGGCTCAGTCATCTCTCCTGTGTCTCCAGTACAGACATGGAGGGGTTCAGTCATCTCTCCTGTCTCCAGTACAGACATGGAGGGGCTCAGTCATCTCTCCTGTCTCCAGTACAGACATGGAGGGGCTCAGTCATCTCTCCTGTGTCTCCAGTACAGACATGGAGGAGCTCAGTCATCTCTCCTGTGTCTCCAGTACAGACATGGAGGGGCTCAGTCATCTCTCCTGTGTCTCCAGTACAGACATGGAGGAGCTCAGTCATCTCTCCTGTGTCTCCAGTACAGACATGGAGGAGCTCAGTCATCTCTCCTGTCTCCAGTACAGACATGGAGGGGTTCAGTCATCTCTCCTGTGTCTCCAGTACAGACATGGAGGGGTTCCGTCATCTCTCCTGTGTCTCCAGTACAGACATGGAGGGGTTCAGTCATCTCTCCTGTGTCTCCAGTACAGACATGGAGGGGCTCAGTCATCTCTCCTGTGTCTCCAGTACAGACATGGAGGGGCTCAGTCATCTTTCCTGTGTCCCCAGAACAGACATGAAGGGGCTCAGTCATCTCTCCTGTGTCTCCAGTACAGACATGGAGGAGCTCAGTCATCTCTCCTGTGTCTCCAGTACAGACATGGAGGGGCTCAGTCATCTCTTGTGTGTCCCCAGTACAGACATGGAGGGGTTCAGTCATCTCTCCTGTGTCCCCAGTACAAACATGGAGGGGCTGTCATCTCTCCTGTGTCTCCAGTACAGAAATGGAGGGGCTCAGTCTTCTCTCCTTTTTCCCCAGTACAGACATGGAGGGGCTCAGTCATCTCTCATGTGTCCCCAGTACAGACATGGAGGGGCTCAGTCATCTCTCCTGTGTCTCCAGTACAGACATGGAGGGGTTCAGTCATCTCTCCTGTCTCCAGTACAGACATGGAGGGGCTCAGTCATCTCTCCTGTCTCCAGTACAGACATGGAGGGGCTCAGTCATCTCTCCTGTCTCCAGTACAGACATGGAGGAGCTCAGTCATCTCTCCTGTGTCTCCAGTACAGACATGGAGGGGCTCAGTCATCTCTCCTGTGTCTCCAGTACAGACACGGAGGGGCTCAGTCATCTCTCCTGTGTCTCCAGTACAGACATGGAGGGGCTCAGTCATCTCTCCTGTGTCTCCAGTACAGACATGGAGGGGTTCAGTCATCTCTCCTGTGTCTCCAGTACAGACATGGAGGGGTTCAGTCATCTCTCCTGTGTCCCCAGTACAAACATGGAGGGGCTGTCATCTCTCCTGTGTCTCCAGTACAGACATGGAGGGGCTCAGTCTTCTCTCCTTTTTCCCCAGTACAGACATGGAGGGGCTCAGTCATCTCTCATGTGTCCCCAGTACAGACATGGAGGGGCTCAGTCATCTCTCCTGTGTCTCCAGTACAGACATGGAGGGGCTCAGTCATCTCTCCTGTCTCCAGTACAGACATGGAGGGGCTCAGTCATCTCTCCTGTCTCCAGTACAGACATGGAGGGGCTCAGTCATCTCTCCTGTCTCCAGTACAGACATGGAGGAGCTCAGTCATCTCTCCTGTGTCTCCAGTACAGACATGGAGGGGCTCAGTCATCTCTCCTGTGTCTCCAGTACAGACACGGAGGGGCTCAGTCATCTCTCCTGTGTCTCCAGTACAGACATGGAGGGGCTCAGTCATCTCTCCTGTGTCTCCAGTACAGACATGGAGGGGTTCAGTCATCTCTCCTGTGTCTCCAGTACAGACATGGAGGGGCTCAGTCATCTCTCCTGTGTCCACAGTACAGACATGGAGGAGCTCAGTCATCTCTCCTGTGTCCCCAGTACAGACATGGAGGGGCTCAGTAATCTCTCCTGTGTCTCCAGTACAGACATGAAGGGGCTCAGTCATTTCTCCTGTGTCTCCAGTACAGACATGGAGGGGCTCAGTCATCTCTCCTGTCTATAGTACAGACATGGAGAAGGTCAGTCATCTCTCCTGTCTCCAGTACAGACATGGAGGGGCTCAGTCATCTCTCCTGTCTCCAGTACAGACATGGAGGGGCTCAGTCATCTCTCCTGTGTCTCCAGTACAGACATGGAGGGGTTCAGTCATCTCTCCTGTGTCTCCAGTACAGACATGGAGGGGCTCAGTCATCTCTCCTGTGTCCACAGTACAGACATGGAGGAGCTCAGTCATCTCTCCTGTGTCCCCAGTACAGACATGGAGGGGCTCAGTAATCTCTCCTGTGTCTCCAGTACAGACATGGAGGGGTTCAGTCATCTCTCCTGTGTCTCCAGTACAGACATGGAGGGGCTCAGTCATCTCTCCTGTGTCCACAGTACAGACATGGAGGAGCTCAGTCATCTCTCCTGTGTCCCCAGTACAGACATGGAGGGGCTCAGTAATCTCTCCTGTGTCTCCAGTACAGACATGAAGGGGCTCAGTCATTTCTCCTGTGTCTCCAGTACAGACATGGAGGGGCTCAGTCATCTCTCCTGTCTATAGTACAGACATGGAGAAGGTCAGTCATCTCTCCTGTCTCCAGTACAGACATGGAGGGGCTCAGTCATCTCTCCTGTCTCCAGTACAGACATGGATGGGCTCAGTCATCTCTCCTGTCTCCAGTACAGACATGGAGGGGCTCAGTCATCTCTCCTGTCTCCAGTACAGACATGGAGGGGCTCAGTCATCTCTCCTGTCTCCAGTACAGACATGGATGGGCTCAGTCATCTCTCCTGTCTCCAGTACAGACATGGATGGGCTCAGTCATCTCTCCTGTCTCCAGTACAGACATGGATGGGCTCAGTCATCTCTCCTGTCTCCAGTACAGACATGGATGGGCTCAGTCATCTCTCCTGTCTCCAGTACAGACATGGAGGGGTTCAGTTATCTCTCCTGTCTCCAGTACAGACATGGAGGGGCTCAGTCATCTCTCCTGTCTCCAGTACAGACATGGAGGAGCTCAGCCATCTCTCCTGTCTCCAGTACAGACATGGAGGAGGTCAGTCATCTCTCCTGTATTTCCAGTGCAAACATGGAGGGGTTCAGTCATCTCTCCTGTCTCCAGTACAGACATGGAGGGGCTCAGTCATCTCTCCTGTCTCCAGTACAGACATGGAGGAGGTCAGTCATCTCTCCTGTATTTCCAGTACAAACATGGAGGGGTTCAGTTATCTCTCCTGTCTCCAGTACAGACATGGAGGGGCTCAGTCATCTCTCCTGTGTCTCCAGTACAGACATGGAGGAGCTCAGTCATCTCTCCTGTGTCTCCAGTACAGACATGGAGGGGCTCAGTCATCTCTCCTGTGTCTCCAGTACAGACATGGAGGGGCTCAGTCATCTCTCCTGTGTCCCCAGTACAGACATGGAGGGGCTCAGTCATCTCCCCTGTCTCCAGTACAGACATGGATGGGCTCAGTCATCTCTCCTGTCTCCAGTACAGACATGGAGGGGTTCAGTTATCTCTCCTGTCTCCAGTACAGACATGGAGGGGCTCAGTCATCTCTCCTGTCTCCAGTACAGACATGGAGGTCAGTCATCTCTCCTGTATTTCCAGTACAAACATGGTGGGTTCAGTCATCTCTCCTGTCTCCAGTACAGACATGGAGGGGCTCAGTCATCTCTCCTGTGTCTCCAGTACAGACATGGAGGGGCTCAGTCATCTCTCCTGTGTCTCCAGTACAGAGTTGGAGGGGTTCAGTCATCTCTCCTGTGACTCCAGTACAGACATGGAGGAGCTCAGTCATCTCTCCTGTGTCTCCAGTACAGACATGGAGGGGTTCAGTCATCTCTCCTGTGTCTCCAGTACAGAAATGGAGGAGCTCAGTCATCTCTCCTGTGTCTCCAGTACAGACATGGAGGGGTTCAGTCATCACTCCTGTGTCCCCAGTACAGTCATTGAGGGGCTCAGTCATCTCTCCTGTATCTCCAGTGCAGACATGGAGGGGCTCAGTCATCTCTCCTGTGTCCCCAGTACAGTCATGGAGGGGCTCAGTCTTCTCTCCTGTGTCTCCAGTACAGACATGGAGGAGCTCAGTCATCTCTCCTGTGTCTCCAGTACAGACATGGAGGGGCTCAGTCTTCTCTCCTGTGTCTCCAGTACAGACATGGAGGGGCTCAGTCATCTCTCCTGTGTCCCCAGTACAGTCATGGAGGGGCTCAGTCTTCTCTCCTGTGTCTCCAGTACAGACATGGAGGAGCTCAGTCATCTCTCCAGTGTCTCCAGTACAGACATGGAGGGGCTCTATCATCTCTCCTGTGTCTCCAGTACAGACATGGAGGGGCTCAGTCATCTCTCCTGTGTCTCCAGTACAGACATGGAGGGGCTCAGTCATCTCTCCTGTGTCTCCAGTAGAGACATGGAGGAGCTCAGTCATCTCTCCTGTGTCTCCAGTACAGACATGGAGGGGCTCAGTCATCTCTCCTGTATCTCCAGTACAGACATGGAGGAGCTCAGTCATCTCTCCTGTGTCTCCAGTACAGACATGGAGGGGTTCAGTCATCTCTCCTGTGTCCCCAGTACAGACATGGAGGAGCTCAGTCATCTCTCCTGTGTCTCCAGTACAGACATGGAGGGGCTCAGTCATCTCTCCTGTATCTCCAGTACAGACATGGAGGGGTTCAGTCATCTCTCCTGTGTCTCCAGTACAGACATGGAGGGGTTCAGTCATCTCTCCTGTGTCTCCAGTACAGACATGGAGGGGCTCAGTCATCTCTCCTGTGTCCCCAGTACAGACATGGAGGGGCTCAGTCATCTCTCCTGTGTCTCCAGTACAGACATGGAGGGGTTCAGTCATCTCTCCTGTGTCCCCAGTACAGACATGGAGGGGTTCAGTCATCTCTCCTGTGTCTCCAGTACAGACATGGAGGGGTTCAGTCATCTCTCCTGTGTCTCCAGTACAGACATGGAGGGGTTCAGTCATCTCTCCTGTGTCCCCAGTACAGACATGGAGGGGCTCAGTCATCTCTCCTGTGTCTCCAGTACAGACATGGAGGGGTTCAGTCATCTCTCCTGTGTCCCCAGTACAGACATGGAGGAGCTCAGTCATCTCTCCTGTGTCTCCAGTACAGACATGGAGGGGCTCAGTGATCTCTCCTGTGTCTCCAGTACAGACATGGAGGAGCTCAGTCATCTCTCCTGTGTCTCCAGTACAGACATGGAGGGGTTCAGTCATCTCTCCTGTGTCTCCAGTACAGACATGGAGGAGCTCAGTCATCTCTCCTGTGTCTCCAGTACAGACATGGAGGGGTTCAGTCATCTCTCCTGTGTCCCCAGTACAGACATGGAGGAGCTCAGTCATCTCTCCTGTGTCTCCAGTACAGACATGGAGGGGCTCAGTCATCTCTCCTGTATCTCCAGTACAGACATGGAGGATCTCAGTCATCTCTCCTGTGTCTCCAGTACAGACATGGAGGGGTTCAGTCATCTCTCCTGTGTCTCCAGTACAGACATGGATGGGCTCAGTCATCTCTCCTGTCTCCAGTACAGACATGGAGGGGCTCAGTCATCTCTCCTGTCTCCAGTACAGACATGGAGGGGCTCAGTCATCTCTCCTGTCTCCAGTACAGACATGGAGGAGCTCAGTCATCTCTCCTGTGTCTCCAGTACAGACATGGAGGAGCTCAGTCATCTCTCCTGTGTCTCCAGTACAGACATGAAGGGGCTCAGTCATCTCTCCTGTATCTCCAGTACAGACATGGAGGGGCTCAGTCATCTCTCCTGTGTCTCCAGTACAGACATGGAGGGGCTCAGTCATCTCTCCTGTGTCTCCAGTACAGACATGGAGGGGCTCAGTCATCTCTCCTGTGTCTCCAGTACAGACATGAAGGGGCTCAGTCATTTCTCCTGTGTCTCCAGTACAGACATGGAGGGGCTTAGTCATCTCTCCTGTGTCTCCAGTACAGACATGGAGGGGCTCAGTCTTCTCTCCTGTGTCTCCAGTACAGACATGGAGGGGCTCAGTCATCTCTCCTGTATCTCCAGTGCAGACATGGAGGGGCTCAGTCATCTCTCCTGTGTCCCCAGTACAGTCATGGAGGGGCTCAGTCTTCTCTCCTGTGTCTCCAGTACAGACATGGAGGAGCTCAGTCATCTCTCCTGTGTCTCCAGTACAGACATGGAGGGGCTCAGTCTTCTCTCCTGTGTCTCCAGTACAGACATGGAGGGGCTCAGTCATCTCTCCTGTGTCCCCAGTACAGTCATGGAGGGGCTCAGTCTTCTCTCCTGTGTCTCCAGTACAGACATGGAGGAGCTCAGTCATCTCTCCAGTGTCTCCAGTACAGACATGGAGGGGCTCTATCATCTCTCCTGTGTCTCCAGTACAGACATGGAGGGGCTCAGTCATCTCTCCTGTGTCTCCAGTACAGACATGGAGGGGCTCAGTCATCTCTCCTGTGTCTCCAGTAGAGACATGGAGGAGCTCAGTCATCTCTCCTGTGTCTCCAGTACAGACATGGAGGGGCTCAGTCATCTCTCCTGTATCTCCAGTACAGACATGGAGGAGCTCAGTCATCTCTCCTGTGTCTCCAGTACAGACATGGAGGGGTTCAGTCATCTCTCCTGTGTCCCCAGTACAGACATGGAGGAGCTCAGTCATCTCTCCTGTGTCTCCAGTACAGACATGGAGGGGCTCAGTCATCTCTCCTGTATCTCCAGTACAGACATGGAGGGGTTCAGTCATCTCTCCTGTGTCTCCAGTACAGACATGGAGGGGTTCAGTCATCTCTCCTGTGTCTCCAGTACAGACATGGAGGGGCTCAGTCATCTCTCCTGTGTCCCCAGTACAGACATGGAGGGGCTCAGTCATCTCTCCTGTGTCTCCAGTACAGACATGGAGGGGTTCAGTCATCTCTCCTGTGTCCCCAGTACAGACATGGAGGGGTTCAGTCATCTCTCCTGTGTCTCCAGTACAGACATGGAGGGGTTCAGTCATCTCTCCTGTGTCTCCAGTACAGACATGGAGGGGTTCAGTCATCTCTCCTGTGTCCCCAGTACAGACATGGAGGGGCTCAGTCATCTCTCCTGTGTCTCCAGTACAGACATGGAGGGGTTCAGTCATCTCTCCTGTGTCCCCAGTACAGACATGGAGGAGCTCAGTCATCTCTCCTGTGTCTCCAGTACAGACATGGAGGGGCTCAGTGATCTCTCCTGTGTCTCCAGTACAGACATGGAGGAGCTCAGTCATCTCTCCTGTGTCTCCAGTACAGACATGGAGGGGTTCAGTCATCTCTCCTGTGTCTCCAGTACAGACATGGAGGAGCTCAGTCATCTCTCCTGTGTCTCCAGTACAGACATGGAGGGGTTCAGTCATCTCTCCTGTGTCCCCAGTACAGACATGGAGGAGCTCAGTCATCTCTCCTGTGTCTCCAGTACAGACATGGAGGGGCTCAGTCATCTCTCCTGTATCTCCAGTACAGACATGGAGGATCTCAGTCATCTCTCCTGTGTCTCCAGTACAGACATGGAGGGGTTCAGTCATCTCTCCTGTGTCTCCAGTACAGACATGGATGGGCTCAGTCATCTCTCCTGTCTCCAGTACAGACATGGAGGGGCTCAGTCATCTCTCCTGTCTCCAGTACAGACATGGAGGGGCTCAGTCATCTCTCCTGTCTCCAGTACAGACATGGAGGAGCTCAGTCATCTCTCCTGTGTCTCCAGTACAGACATGGAGGAGCTCAGTCATCTCTCCTGTGTCTCCAGTACAGACATGAAGGGGCTCAGTCATCTCTCCTGTATCTCCAGTACAGACATGGAGGGGCTCAGTCATCTCTCCTGTGTCTCCAGTACAGACATGGAGGGGCTCAGTCATCTCTCCTGTGTCTCCAGTACAGACATGGAGGGGCTCAGTCATCTCTCCTGTGTCTCCAGTACAGACATGAAGGGGCTCAGTCATTTCTCCTGTGTCTCCAGTACAGACATGGAGGGGCTTAGTCATCTCTCCTGTGTCTCCAGTACAGACATGGAGGGGCTCAGTCTTCTCTCCTGTGTCTCCAGTACAGACATGGAGGGGCTCAGTCTTCTCTCCTGTGTCTCCAGTACAGACATGGAGGAGCTCAGTCATCTCTCCTGTGTCCCCAGTACAGTCATGGAGGGGCTCAGTCTTCTCTCCTGTGTCTCCAGTACAGACATGGAGGAGCTCAGTCATCTCTCCTGTGTCTCCAGTACAGACATGGAGGGGCTCAGTGATCTCTCCAGTGTCTCCAGTACAGACATGGAGGGGCTCAGTCATCTCTCCTGTGTCTCCAGTAGAGACATGGAGGGGCTCAGTCATCTCTCCTGTGTCTCCAGTACAGACATGAAGGGGCTCAGTCATCTCTCCTGTGTCTCCAGTACAGACATGGAGGGGCTTAGTCATCTCTCCTGTCTCCAGTACAGACATGGAGGAGCTCAGTCATCTCTCCTGTCTCCAGTACAGACATGGAGGGGCTCAGTCATCTCTCCTGTGTCTCCAGTACAGACATGGAGGGGCTCAGTCATCTCTCCTGTGTCTCCAGTACAGACATGGAGGGGCTCAGTCATCTCTCCTGTGTCTCCAGTACAGACATGGAGGAGCTCAGTCATCTCTCCTGTGTCTCCAGTACAGACATGGAGGAGCTCAGTCATCTCTCCTGTGTCTCCAGTACAGACATGGAGGGGTTCAGTCATCTCTCCTGTGTCTCTAGTACAGACATGGAGGGGCTCAGTCATCTCTCCTGTGTCTCCAGTACAGACATGGAGGGGCTTAGTCATCTCTCCTGTCTCCAGTACAGACATGAAGGGGCTCAGTCATCTCTCCTGTATCTCCAGTACAGACATGGAGGGGCTCAGTCATCTCTCCTGTGTCTCCAGTACAGACATGGAGGGGCTCAGTCATCTCTCCTGTGTCTCCAGTACAGACATGGAGGGGCTTAGTCATCTCTCCTGTCTCCAGTACAGACATGGAGGGGCTCAGTCATCTCTCCTGTGTCTCCAGTACAGACATGGAGGAGCTCAGTCATCTCTCCTGTGTCTCCAGTACAGACATGGAGGGGCTCAGTCATCTCTCCTGTCTCCAGTACAGACATGGAGGGGCTTAGTCATCTCTCCTGTCTCCAGTACAGACATGGAGGGGCTCAGTCATCTCTCCTGTGTCCCCAGTACAGGCATGGAGGAGCTCAGTCATCTCTCCTGTGTCTCCAGTACAGACATGGAGGAGCTCAGTCATCTCTCATGTGTCTCCAGTACAGACATGGAGGGGCTTAGTCATCTCTCCTGTCTCCAGTACAGACATGGAGGGGCTCAGTCATCTCTCCTGTGTCTCCAGTACAGACATGGAGGGGCTCAGTCATCTCTCCTGTGTCTCCAGTACAGACATGGAGGAGCTCAGTCATCTCTCCTGTGTCTCCAGTACAGACATGGAGGAGCTCAGTCATCTCTCCTGTGTCTCCAGTACAGACATGGAGGGGCTCAGTCATCTCTCCTGTGTCCCCAGTACAGACATGGAGGAGCTCAGTCATCTCTCCTGTGTCTCCAGTACAGACATGGAGGGGCTCAGTCATCTCTCCTGTCTCCAGTATAGACATGGAGGGGCTCAGTCATCTCTCCTGTATCTCCAGTACAGACATGGAGGGGCTCAGTCATCTCTCCTGTGTCCCCAGTACAGACATGGAGGAGCTCAGTCATCTCTCCTGTGTCCCCAGTACAGACATGGAGGGGCTCAGTCATCTCTCCTGTGTCTCCAGTACAGACATGGAGGGGCTCAGTCATCTCTCCTTTGTCCCCAGTACAGACATGGAGGGGCTCAGTCATCTCTCCTGTGTCCCCAGTACAGACATGGAGGGGCTCAGTCATCTCTCCTGTCTCCAGTACAGACATGGAGGGGCTCAGTCATCTCTCCTGTCTCCAGTACAGACATGGACGGGCTCAGTAATCTCTCCTGTCTCCAGTACAGACATGGAGGGGCTCAGTCATCTCTCCTGTATCTCCAGTACAGACATGGAGGGGCTCAGTCATCTCTCCGGTGTCCCCAGTACAGACATGGAGGGGCTTAGTCATCTCTCCTGTCTCCAGTACAGACATGGAGGGGCTCAGTCATCTCTCCTGTGTCTCCAGTACAGACATGGAGGAGCTCAGTCATCTCTCTTGTGTCTCCAGTACAGACATGGAGGGGCTCAGTCATCTCTCCTGTGTCTCCAGTACAGACATGGAGGGGCTCAGTCATCTCTCCTGTGTCTCCAGTACAGACATGGAGGAGCTCAGTCATCTCTCCTGTGTCTCCAGTACAGACATGGAGGAGCTCAGTCATCTCTCCTGTGTCTCCAGTACAGACATGGAGGGGTTCAGTCATCTCTCCTGTGTCTCTAGTACAGACATGGAGGGGCTCAGTCATCTCTCCTGTGTCTCCAGTACAGACATGGAGGGGCTTAGTCATCTCTCCTGTCTCCAGTACAGACATGAAGGGGCTCAGTCATCTCTCCTGTCTCCAGTACAGACATGGAGGGGCTCAGTAATCTCTCCTGTCTCCAGTACAGACATGGAGGGGCTCAGTCATCTCTCCTGTATCTCCAGTACAGACATGGAGGGGCTCAGTCATCTCTCCGGTGTCCCCAGTACAGACATGGAGGGGCTTAGTCATCTCTCCTGTCTCCAGTACAGACATGGAGGAGCTCAGTCATCTCTCCTGTGTCTCCAGTACAGACATGGAGGAGCTCAGTCATCTCTCCTGTGTCTCCAGTACAGACATGGAGGGGCTCAGTCATCTCTCCTGTGTCTCCAGTACAGACATGGAGGGGGCTCAGTCATCTCTCCTGTGTCTCCAGTACAGACATGGAGGAGCTCAGTCATCTCTCCTGTGTCTCCAGTACAGACATGGAGGAGCTCAGTCATCTCTCCTGTGTCTCCAGTACAGACATGGAGGGGTTCAGTCATCTCTCCTGTGTCTCTAGTACAGACATGGAGGGGCTCAGTCATCTCTCCTGTGTCTCCAGTACAGACATGGAGGGGCTTAGTCATCTCTCCTGTCTCCAGTACAGACATGAAGGGGCTCAGTCATCTCTCCTGTATCTCCAGTACAGACATGGAGGGGCTCAGTCATCTCTCCTGTCTCCAGTACAGACATGGAGGGGCTCAGTAATCTCTCCTGTCTCCAGTACAGACATGGAGGGGCTCAGTCATCTCTCCTGTATCTCCAGTACAGACATGGAGGGGCTCAGTCATCTCTCCTGTATCTCCAGTACAGACATGGAGGGGCTCAGTCATCTCTCCTGTGTCCCCAGTACAGACATGAAGGGCTCAGTCATTTCTCCTGTGTCTCCAGTACAGACATGGAGGGGTTCAGTCATCTCTCCTGTGTCTCTAGTACAGACATGGAGGGGCTCAGTCATCTCTCCTGTGTCTCCAGTACAGACATGGAGGGGCTTAGTCATCTCTCCTGTCTCCAGTACAGACATGAAGGGGCTCAGTCATCTCTCCTGTATCTCCAGTACAGACATGGAGGGGCTCAGTTATCTCTCCTGTCTCCAGTACAGACATGGAGGGGCTCAGTAATCTCTCCTGTCTCCAGTACAGACATGGAGGGGCTCAGTCATCTCTCCTGTATCTCCAGTACAGACATGGAGGGGCTCAGTCATCTCTCCTGTATCTCCAGTACAGACATGGAGGGGCTCAGTCATCTCTCCTGTGTCTCCAGTACAGACATGGAGGAGCTCAGTCATCTCTCCTGTGTCCCCAGTACAGACATGAAGGGCTCAGTCATTTCTCCTGTGTCTCCAGTACAGACATGGAGGGGCTCAGTCATCTCTCCTGTGTCTCCAGTACAGACATGGAGGGGTTCAGTCATCTCTCCTGTGTCTCCAGTACAGACATGGAGGGGTTCAGTCATCTCTCCTGTGTCCCCAGTACAGACATGGAGGGGCTCAGTCATCTCTCCTGTGTCTCCAGTACAGACATGGAGGGGCTCAGTGATCTCTCCTGTGTCTCCAGTACAGACATGGAGGAGCTCAGTCATCTCTCCTGTGTCTCCAGTACAGACATGGAGGGGCTCAGTGATCTCTCCTGTGTCTCCAGTACAGACATGGAGGAGCTCAGTCATCTCTCCTGTGTCTCCAGTACAGACATGGAGGGGTTCAGTCATCTCTCCTGTGTCCCCAGTACAGACATGGAGGAGCTCAGTCATCTCTCCTGTGTCTCCAGTACAGACACGGAGGGGCTCAGTCATCTCTCCTGTGTCTCCAGTACAGACATGGAGGATCTCAGTCATCTCTCCTGTGTCTCCAGTACAGACATGGAGGGGTTCAGTCATCTCTCCTGTGTCCCCAGTACAGACATGGAGGGGCTCAGTCATCTCTCCTGTGTCTCCAGTACAGACATGGAGGGGTTCAGTCATCTCTCCTGTGTCTCCAGTACAGACATGGATGGGCTCAGTCATCTCTCCTGTGTCTCCAGTACAGACATGGAGGAGCTCAGTCATCTCTCCTGTCTCCAGTACAGACATGGAGGGGCTCAGTCATCTCTCCTGTCTCCAGTACAGACATGGAGGAGCTCAGTCATCTCTCCTGTGTCTCCAGTACAGACATGGAGGAGCTCAGTCATCTCTCCTGTGTCTCCAGTACAGACATGGATGGGCTCAGTCATCTCTCCTGTGTCTCCAGTACAGACATGGAGGAGCTCAGTCATCTCTCCTGTGTCTCCAGTACAGACATGGAGGAGCTCAGTCATCTCTCCTGTGTCTCCAGTACAGACATGGAGGAGCTCAGTCATCTCTCCTGTGTCTCCAGTACAGTCATGGAGGGGCTCAGTCATCTCTCCTGTGTCCCCAGTACAGTCATGGAGGGGCTCAATCTTCTCTCCTGTGTCTCCAGTACAGACATGGAGGAGCTCAGTCATCTCTCCTGTGTCTCCAGTACAGACATGGAGGGGCTCAGTCTTCTCTCCTGTGTCTCCAGTACAGACATGGAGGGGCTCAGTCATCTCTCCTGTGTCCCCAGTACAGTCATGGAGGGGCTCAGTCTTCTCTCCTGTGTCTCCAGTACAGACATGGAGGAGCTCAGTCATCTCTCCAGTGTCTCCAGTACAGACATGGAGGGGCTCAGTCATCTCTCCTGTATCTCCAGTACAGACATGGAGGGGCTCAGTCATCTCTCCTGTATCTCCAGTACAGACATGGAGGGGCTCAGTCATCTCTCCTGTGTCTCCAGTACAGACATGGAGGGGTTCAGTCATCTCTCCTGTGTCCCCAGTACAGACATGGAGGGGCTCAGTCATCTCTCCTCTGTCTCCAGTACAGACATGGAGGGGCTCAGTCATCTCTCCTGTGTCTCCAGTACAGACATGGAGGGCTCAGTCATCTCTCCTGTATCTCCAGTACAGACATGGAGGAGCTCAGTCATCTCTCCTGTGTCTCCAGTACAGACATGGAGGGGTTCAGTCATCTCTCCTGTGTCCCCAGTACAGACATGGAGGGGCTCAGTCATCTCTCCTGTGTCTCCAGTACAGACATGGAGGGGTTCAGTCATCTCTCCTGTGTCTCCAGTACAGACATGGAGGGGTTCAGTCATCTCTCCTGTGTCCCCAGTACAGACATGGAGGGGCTCAGTCATCTCTCCTGTGTCTCCAGTACAGACATGGAGGGGTTCAGTCATCTCTCCTGTGTCCCCAGTACAGACATGGAGGAGCTCAGTCATCTCTCCCGTGTCTCCAGTACAGACATGGAGGGGCTCAGTGATCTCTCCTGTGTCTCCAGTACAGACATGGAGGAGCTCAGTCATCTCTCCTGTGTCTCCAGTACAGACATGGAGGGGTTCAGTCATCTCTCCTGTGTCCCCAGTACAGAAATGGAGGAGCTCAGTCATCTCTCCTGTGTCTCCAGTACAGACATGGAGGGGCTCAGTCATCTCTCCTGTATCTCCAGTGCAGACATGGAGGATCTCAGTCATCTCTCCTGTGTCTCCAGTACAGACATGGAGGGGTTCAGTCATCTCTCCTGTGTCCCCAGTACAGACATGGAGGGGCTCAGTCATCTCTCCTGTATCTCCAGTACAGACATGGAGGGGCTCAGTCATCTCTCCTGTGTCTCCAGTACAGACATGGAGGGGATCAGTCATCTCTCCTGTGTCTCCAGTACAGACATGGAGGAGCTCAGTCATCTCTCCTGTGTCTCCAGTACAGACATGGAGGAGCTCAGTCATCTCTCCTGTGTCTCCAGTACAGACATGGAGGGGCTCAGTCATCTCCCCTGTCTCCAGTACAGACATGGAGGGGCTCAGTCCATCTCTCCTGTGTCTCCAGTACAGACATGGAGGGGCTCAGTCATCTCCCCTGTCTCCAGTACAGACATGGAGGGGCTCAGTCATCTCTCCTGTGTCTCCAGTACAGACATGAAGGGGCTCAGTCATCTCCCCTGTCTCCAGTACAGACATGGAGGGGCTCAGTCATCTCTCCTGTGTCTCCAGTACAGACATGGAGGGGCTCAGTCATCTCTCCTGTGTCTCCAGTACAGACATGGAGGAGCTCAGTCATCTCTCCTGTGTCTCCAGTACAGACATGGAGGGGCTCAGTCATCTCCCCTGTCTCCAGTACAGACATGGAGGGGCTCAGTCATCTCTCCTGTCTCCAGTACAGACATGGAGGGGCTCAGTCATCTCTCCTGTGTCTCCAGTACAGACATGGAGGGGCTCAGTCATCTCTCCTGTGTCTCCAGTACAGACATGGAGGAGCTCAGTCATCTCTCCTGTGTCTCCAGTACAGACATGGAGGGGCTCAGTCT
This sequence comes from Lithobates septentrionalis, assembly GCA_037952835.1. NCBI lineage: Eukaryota > Metazoa > Chordata > Amphibia > Anura > Ranidae > Lithobates > Lithobates septentrionalis. Next base: position 2,353 of record JBBDGP010002681.1, on the reverse strand, counting down.
TCTCTCCTGTATCTCCAGTACAGACATGGAGGGGCTCAGTCATCTCTCCTGTCTCCAGTACAGACATGGAGGGGCTTAGTCATCTCTCCTGTCTCCAGTACAGACATGGAGGGGCTCAGTCATCTCTCCTGTGTCTCCAGTACAGACATGGAGGGGCTCAGTCATCTCTCCTGTGTCTCCAGTACAGACATGGAGGGGCTCAGTCATCTCTCCTGTGTCTCCAGTACAGACATGGAGGAGCTCAGTCATCTCTCCTGTGTCTCCAGTACAGACATGGAGGGGCTCAGTCTTCTCTCCTGTATCTCCAGTACAGACATGGAGGGGCTCAGTCATCTCTCCTGTGCCCCCAGTACAGACATGGAGGGGTTCAGTCATCTCTCCTGTACAGACATGGAGGGGTTCAGTCATCTCTCCTGTGTCTCCAGTACAGACATGGAGGGGCTCAGTCATCTCTCCTGTATCTCCAGTACAGACATGGAGGGGCTCAGTCATCTCTCCTGTGTCTCCAGTACAGACATGGAGGGGCTCAGTCTTCTCTCCTGTATCTCCAGTACAGACATGGAGGGGCTCAGTCATCTCTCCTGTCTCCAGTACAGACATGGAGGGGCTCAGTCATCTCTCCTGTGTCTCCAGTACAGACATGGAGGGGCTCAGTCATCTCTCCTGTATCTCCAGTACAGACATGGAGGGGCTCAGTCATCTCTCCTGTGTCTCCAGTACAGACATGGAGGGGCTCAGTCTTCTCTCCTGTATCTCCAGTACAGACATGGAGGGGCTCAGTCATCTCTCCTGCCTCCAGTACAGACATGGAGGGGCTCAGTCATCTCTCCTGTGTCTCCAGTACAGACATGGAGGGGCTCAGTCATCTCTCCTGTGTCCCCAGTACAGACATGGAGGGGCTCAGTCATCTCTCCTGTGTCCCCAGTACAGACATGGAGGGGTTCAGTCATCTCTCCTGTGTCTCTAGTACAGACATGGAGGGGCTCAGTCCATCTCTCCTGTGTCCCCAGTACAGACATGGAGGGGTTCAGTCATCTCTCCTGTGTCTCCAGTACAGACATGGAGGGGTTCAGTCATCTCTCCTGTGTCTCCAGTACAGACATGGAGGAGCTCAGTCATCTCTCCTGTGTCTCCAGTACAGACATGGAGGGGCTCAGTCATCTCTCCTGTGTCTCCAGTACAGACATGGAGGGGCTCAGTCATCTCTCCTGTGTCTCCAGTACAGACATGGAGGAGCTCAGTCATCTCTCCTGTGTCTCCAGTACAGACATGGAGGGGCTCAGTCATCTCTCCTGTCTCCAGTGTATATATATATATATATGTGGGGGGTTCAGTCATCTCTCCTGTGTCCCCAGTATATATATATATATATATATATATATATATATATATATATATATATATATATATATATGTGGGGGGGTCAGTCTTCTCTCTTGTGTCCCCAGTATATATATATATATATGGGGGGTCAGTCTTCTCTGCTGTATCCCCAGTATATATATATATGTGGGGGGGTCAGTCTTCTCTCCTGTGTCCCCAGTATATATATATATGTGGGGGGTTCAGTCATCTCTCCTGTGTCTCCAGTATATATATATATATATATATATATATATATATATATATATATATGTGTGGGGGGGGTCAGTCTTCTCTCTTGTGTCCCCAGTATATATATATTTGGGGGGGTCAGTCTTCTCTCCTGTGTCCCCAGTGTATATATATATATATATATATATATATATATGAGGGGGGGGGGGTAATCAGTCTTCTATCCGGTGTCAGTCTCCTCTCCTGTCCCCCCACCCCCTCGCACTGCTCTTCATTGTCCCCTCTTGTTGCAGGCGGTGCCGCGGTGCACACTGGGGGATGTAGTCCCCGCCCTCCTCTTCCTCTCGTCTCTCCTCCTCCCGTCTAACTACAACTCCCAGAATCCCCCGCGGGAGGACGGAACTCTTCCCTGCCCGGGGAGTGTGTGCCATTTAAATAAACAGGAGGAAAATGGCGGAGAGTGCAGGAGATGAATAAAGAGGAGATCAGACTGTGTGCTGGGTGAGTCCCTACTTCTGTCTTCTGATCCCTACATGACTCCCCTCCCCCCGGGGGGACACCCCAATCCGGGCACCCCGATTTCTACCGACCTGCCGGGCTCAGCCGTCCCTGGATGGGGGGAGGGGGCTGAAGGGGGGGCTGTTTACTAACATCAGGCGGGGGGGGGGGACCCCCATCTTCCTTTATTATCACCCCAATCCTGGTATGTTGTGTGATCCCTTCATGTCCTGGGGGGAGGGGCTGCCCACCTGCAATATGAGACTGTCTGATCTGCTGTCACCCTGGAAACTCTGCTGGA